>UFQX01000426.1:0-24479 GCA_900497675.1 Arapaima gigas | reverse complement strand
GGGGGGGGGGGGGGGGAGAATCAGTGTTTTGAACTTTTTTGCAGGCGACTGCCATGTGTAGCCTGTGGAATGTGAGCCGAAAGGATGCCGTGCTGCTGCTGGACAGCTGTAGGAAACTCGGGGACATCTGTGCTGTTCCCCAACAGATACTCGCGGACCTCCCAACCACCACTTGGGACTGCCCCCTGATCGCCGAGGGCCTGAGGGGGCAGGAGTGCCGGACCCGGGTACAGACCGAGCTGGGCTGTATTGGGCAGAGTCTCGTGAAGGGCGCCGGGGGCTCCCGGAGTACGAGGGGACAGATGAGCGCTTCCATACAAGAGGGGAGGATGGCTGGAGGCCACAGAGGGGCCTCACACAGGACTACCCTGGGGACGGTAGGGGGGCCAGGAGTGCAGCCACAGGCAAATGGGAGTCTCACCGTGGGCCAGATGAGCGTTACCCGCGGGATGCAGAGGAGGTCCGTTTCCGTGGACGCAGAGAAGAGAGGTTAGCTGCTGGCTCTGCCCACTCTACTCCTACCCCACCCCTGCCTCCCATATTACACGTGGCAAATGTGTTGTTTTGTAATACGTGTTGCAGGTTTGACAGTTATGAGGGACTTGGGGACGAATTTGACCAGCGACAGCGGGAACTGAGACGTCTGAGTCACACCCCCCGACACAGCCAAGACCCAGAGGACGCGTAAGGCTGAGATACACACCGTTTGTACACAGGTTTATCATGGCAAAACAAGGTATGGGCAGTGTTTCTTAAGCGACCTGCTGTGTGCAGGTTCCGCAGGGGTGGTCCCACAAGGCCGGAGGGCCGTGTGGGGGGACGGGGCTTCCCTGAAGACTATGGAGGCGAGGAGCCCGTGGACGAGCCGTGCCGTGGCTGGGACGGTGCAGGAAGAGGCCGGAATCGCGCAGGTCCACCCCGAGGAGGCAAGTTGTTGGCCCCTGCCTCATACCTCAAGCTGTCAGGTGTGCGCTCCACTGCGTGTCCCTCAACTGACGACATGTCACCTATATCCAGGTGGGCGAAAGGGGCTTCTGCCCACGCCGGACGAGTTTGCGCCGCACTACGATGGAGGACGGAACCCAGATGGCTGGGAGGGGGGTCGCGACCCAGGTAGGCCAGGATAACATAGCAATGGCTGTGAGTTTCGTAAAACATACCCACTTGACACGCGTGTATATGTCCAGGGCACGAGGCATATAGGGATGGACAGCGGCCGGAGCACGGCCCCCGTGACAGCCCGTCGGGACCTGGCAGGGAGCGCTCGTCCTCCCTGCAGGGAATGGATATGGCCTCACTCCCCCCCCGTAAGCGGCCATGGCATGATGGGCCAGGCACTGGGGACCCCCGTGATAGCGATGCTGCTGGGCCCATGGGAGAAGACAGAGGTGGGCAGTGTGTCTGAAAGTGTCTGTGTTGTCTCTGAGTGCTCTCTTACAGCTTCCTGTGTTGCAGGTCGCCCATCGCAGAGGGATCCTCACAGAGATGATGGCGGCTATGGGGTGTCCTCCCGAGGCGGCCGAGGGGGGTGGGGCCGGGGTAGTGCGAGTGGGGGCGGAGCTTCAGGCGTGAGCTCAGGGCCTACAACACGACGAGGTGCCAGCCGTGGGATGTCCCGAGGTGGCCGCTCACGATAGGAGGGCTTTTGTTGGACTGTGACAGCCACGAGCCCTGTGGGGGGCTGGGACCAAACACAGACCTCAGTCTGTGTGTGCGCATGTGCTCAAACACATGTGCAGAAGGTGTCTGTACCTCCCCTGCCCTGGTGGACTTCTGAGACTGGCTGGTGCTTCTGGCCATCATGTGACTGGACAACTGTGGGGGGCACCGTTCCCTGCTGGACAGACCCTAAGGAGAAGTGGACGCTCAAGTGGAGCCTGATTGGAGCTTCCTGGACATCTCCACCTGCCCCATGGAGCCCCGCCCATACCACAACACACAGGTCCCACCCATTTGCAGATGGTCTGCAGCATGCCTGTCCCCCAACACACACACACACACACACACACACACACACACAAAAACCCCCACAATGCTAAGCGTAGAAATTCTTTCCCAAGATTAATTTTTAATATAAAGCGGAAGTTGTATTCTGTCACATAGCCACGCCCCTTTGCGTGGGGGGGTGCAGCCTTTGTTTGTAAATGTACAGTTTGTCATCAGGTTGTCATATTGTTTTGTCCCTTTTGTATGACTGCAATAGAATTTGTGCAAAATTTGACCGTTTGATTCCATTTATTTACAACGGGACCCCCCCCCTCCCCGCCACTGAGTCAGTTCATTCAGACAGGAGTGGCTGTGGACATCTTCCACCCACAGCGTCCCTCCGTCCTCACGCTGGGGGGTCACAAGTCTGGCCCGATTCGAACAGGATCCCTCCGGCTCAGATGGGCAGTATTCTGCCAGAGACGGTCCGTTTTATCGCCGCCGTCGCCAGGCCGCCCAGAAGCCGCAGTCCGCTGGTCCCACCGGGTAGCAGCGCTACCGCAGAACCCAAGATTGCAGCGATTTGCAGCGCGGCTCCGAGCGCCGTGAGCGGCGTGCTGCGGAGCCCAAGTGCAGCGTACAGCGTCCCCGCCAGGGCGAGCAGGTACAGCGCAGCCCCGGGGCTCGGCGTTCCCAGCAGATGGCTCGGGCCGCGCAAGACGGCGGCTCCCAGCAGTGCGAACACGGAGCCCATCGACCAGAGGAGCGCGAACTTACGAGCCTTGAGTAGCAGCAGCGGGGCGTAGAGGGCCGAGAGGCCGAAGCAGAAGACCGAGAGGCCGGCGAACAGCGCGAAGGCCACCAGGCGCTGGGAACGGCTGAAGCCGGGAAGCAGTGGATCGGGCTCCCAGGAGCCAAACCAGGATCCGGTGGCCGCAGGACGGGACCAGCCTGCAGACCAGCGGCCGAACCAGCTCCCCTCAGCCGCCGGCGCTTCGCCAATGTCCACCGCGGTGCTGGATCCAGACTGCAGGGGCGTTGCGGAGCCGCTCTTGGACTGCGCCAGGTACTCCTGTAGCTGCCGGTTCAGGTCCGCCATGTGTCCCCCAGCCGCGAAGCAACAACCACACAGCGCTGGACCTGGACGACGAACTCGCGACCAGGAAGTTGATGTACGGGATATGTCACGTGAGACGCAGAAATGTTGGCGAAGGCTGTGACGTCACATATGCGACGGAAACGGGTGTAGCATGTGAAGCGCAGCTGTATCCGTTGCATTTTATTTTACGTCATTTTTTTGTAAAATATTCATAAACGCAAATAGGAGTTGCGCGTGGTTACGCCACTGGGTGGACGCACTTGGTGTGTTTATTTCTGCCCGAAGGATCCATCCTGTTCGCCTCCAACTGTAATACTCTGTGGGGATTCTGCTTTAAATTGCCTGAAATTATCAAAAGGCTTAATTAAATTCTAATGGGGAACTGTTCAGAGGTCACCTTATGTACAATTATTAAACGTGCTTGTTGAAAGTTACTGGTTTAAACAGTTCACTTAGATATAATGCATTTTTAAGCAAATTATTTCAGAAATTCAAGCACATTAAAAGTGAAAAAGACTTTACTGGTTCCCATAAATCACTCTCTCCATAACTATAATACGCACTATTATAGGTGCCTATTATATTGTATTTCGGAGAGAGGGTGTGTGTGTCCTCCAGGAGCATGAGGAGGAGAGCAGATCTGTCCCAGCGGTGTTTCACCATCTGCTATATTTAACTGGACCTCGCATTGGTCACTGTAGGCCTGCAGTCTATTTAGGGAGTGGCCAGCTGGGCACCGAGGGTGGAGGAGAAGCAGGCTGAGTCGGTGGGCTTTGAACCCAGAAACCCTCACACAGGTCAGTGTAACTGCATGACAAAGCCCACTGCAGCAGCTTGAGCTTTTAAGACCAGGTGCGGCAAGCAGGTGGTCTGTTGTCACGGTCACATTAGTGATGGTACTGCACCCAGTACGGCAAGTCCTCTGCGGGCAACAGTGACTGGCGCCACGTTTGCTCGCCTTTGTTGTTACTGTCAGCTTTAAATTATTGTGGAACAGAACAGTTTGTAATATTACTCCAAAATGGGGGTAAATGGCAGGAAAACAGGGTGTTGGCTAGTGAAGTTTAACACAGTGTGTGACTGGTCCCCCGCAGCCTCATGTCCATGTCCCAGATCACGCCGACTCTGTTCCTGGGGGATGCTGGTTCGGCCATGGACCCCGTCCTGGTCTCCCGCAAGCGCATCACACTCATCGTTAATGCCACTCTGACGCACGCCTGTCCCTCATACCGCGGTGTGGACATCGTCCGTGTTCCTGTGCCGGATTTGCCTCACGCTCGCCTAGGTGATCACTTTGACCGTGTGGCAGAGCGTATCCATAACAACAGAGCAGGCAGCACGCTGGTGCACTGTGCTGCTGGGCAGAGCCGCTCCCCTGCCCTGGTCATGGCGTATCTCATGCGGTACCGAGGAGTGACTCTGAGAGATGCTCACCGCTGGGTCCGCGACCGGCGCCCCCACATCTGCCTCAACGCCGGCTTCTGGCACCAGCTGCTGTGCTACGAGAAGAGGCTCTATGGGAAGAACACAGTGCAGCTGCCCCCCACCACTAGGATCTGGTGAGCTGTGTCCACTGTGTGTTCAGGACCACTGACCGCTGCCGCTCACAACACTGAGGTTGTACAGTAAAAATACTGGCTCGTGGATTAAAGAAGCCCAGTGTTAAACAGTATAGACACAAAATAATTATTACAGCAGTCAGACATTGTGGCCAAACACCCCTTTAATGTGTGTGTGAGTCAGTTGCTCACTGTGTCCATCAGTCTCATCAGTACTGAAAACTCCTCTTGGTCTGAATGTCATCCAGAATCTGCTGCAGCTCCTCGTCCTCGAAGCGGCCCTCCAGGCTGTAGGGGGGCATCACAAATGTGTTCAATGAGCTCAAAATAAACTTCATTTTTGTTGACACTTTTTCTTATAAAACCTCTCCTGGATGAAGTTCATTTTGGCACTTTTTCAACACCTTTTTCCTTTTGCTCCCATCTTAATTCATTGCAGAATAAATATATTAAGTTGCTGAAATTCAGCTAATCTGTTTTTCTTCAAAGTAACTTGCAGCAGTCATCTGTTGAAACTGATGTACCCATTTACACAGCAAGGTAATTTTTACTGCATCAGCTCAGTCTGAACACCCTGACTGCTGACTCTGTAGCAGGAGTTGAGAGTAAAACCTAGGACTTTTGTGTGCAAAGTGGCAGTTCTGATCACTGTGCCGCCTGCTGCTGTTTGGTGGCAGTAACAATCCTGGGTTGGGTTCACTCATCTCATTTGACCATAGGGAATAATATTTTTGTACTAAATTATTCAATTAACAAAATTAACATCAAACATTTATATTTTCTTCTCAAAAGAAGGGGTGCCAAAACTTAGACAGTGACCCTTTGGGCACACAGCTGGACTGCTGTTTTTCCCAATTGTCACCCAGCTGACACTCCTGCCAACTCAGGAAAAACACACACAGTGCTTGGTGTGACCCTCCTACCCTCTGCAGGTATTTTGTCACATCAACTACTTGGGGAAGCATGGACACCTGTTTCACTGGACCAACTGGAGATAAAGTGACCAGCGACTCAGATGAGGTAACACCAGTTGGCGTCGTGGTTACAGCTGCTGATTTATGCTTGAAGGACCCGGCTCTGAATCCCTGTCTCCACGACACTTCCCTTGAGTGAAGTAAAGAAGTTACTCTGACAGTAAAAAGGAGCCCGCTGTACAAACAAGGAAATCAGTGTAAGCAGCCGAACACCGTCAGACTCTGTAGAGGAAAGCGTTGGCTCCAGGTTCAAGGTACAAGGTACAAGAACCACATCTGGGACACCCTGGCTGAGCTCTGACCTGGGAATGAGGGCCTTGGCTTCCTCAGCGGCCTCTGGACACAGGTTGGCCAGACTGGCCAGCTCGAACTTGTGCAGCTTCTTCTGCAGGAGCAAACTGGGGGTCACAAGGATACGTTAGGGCGGGACCTCAAAGGGGGGACAAAGAGAACAGGTGGCAGAACCAGCAGGGGCTCACCTGCGCACACTGGCAATGGTCTCGCGGTTCTTGAAGCGGCTGAAGCGCGCCGTGTAGTTGAGGGTCTTCATGAAGACCTCGGACAGCTCCTGCTCATCCTCGGCACTCTCGTTCTGTTGCTTGCGGTGCTCCAGCAGCATGTGCACCTCCGAGTTGAGCAGCGTCTCGGCGTTCTCGAACTCTGCAGGAAGCCAGCACACAGCTGGTCACAGCGCTCATCACGGCACGCCTGTAGCCCGTGTTGCAAACCAAACACTTCCAAGTCTACTTATTTTCGATTATTTCTTATTTCCCTGTTAAGAGTTTCTGTTGCAGAGGAAAAACGGCCTGAATTTCCTCTTGCTGCCATTAAGGCCAACAAAATGCACACAGAACAGAACCTGAAAAGGTGATGGGAGAGTGGGGCAAATTCACTACTGGTTTTTATTACACTTTTGAACCGTTTTATTTGACAGCAACATGCGGCACAGATCGCACACACGTCCCTCATGGTTGTTCTTCACCGCATTGCCTGCTGTATGCTAGACTTGTCCTGGAAATACTCAGCAAACACGTAGCGGCACACTTCAGTTAACACAGTTAACTCAACTTTAACTAGTTAGATACTGACTAGATACTGACTAGACGCTTCCTTCCGTTTACCATGGTATACACGGTTGCTATTTTATGTGAAATACCTTTTAAATACTTTCTCCCCACTCGATTGGCTCACCCTCCTCTGTTTCACTGTTAATAAGGACAATAAAACACTTTAATACTAATAACACATAAAATGAAGAACACAAGCCGTGAACAAATGAAGGTGTATTATGAAGATTTTATTTCTTTTGACGTAGTTAGTACACTGACGGACTAGTCAAAGTTTTCAACCGCTTCCGGGCTACGAAATGACGTCCGAACAACAGAACCAAGTTGGACCCCGATTTCCAAACCTTTTGGGAAAAGAAGCTGAGAGGCGTCTTCCTCCACATCGCCCACGGCCGCTGCTCCGGGGACCCCCGACGCCGCCATCGCTTCCTTCCAGCGCACTTATCTAGCCTTTATTTTATCTCTCTTCTCCCCGGAAGACGCAGTGCTGCTGCAGCGCTGCTCGCAGGCGCTTCTGCGATGTTTATTTCAATGGAGAGCGCCTGTGCCGCCGCGCCGTCTGGAGCACTTCCGCTTCCGGAGAGAATCGGCGTGCGAGAAGGGGAGGGCTGCTGAAAAAGCGCCCCCTATGGCACGGATGTTCAATTTGAACCGCACCTCAAACCCCCCTCATATAAACTTGTTCAACTTATTTTTCTTGAACAAGCAAATGAATAGATGGTTTTTGTCGCCGCTGTTTCACACTTTTTAAAACCACATCATCTGCTTCTGTCATTAATGTTAGCATTTGTGATATATATGGGTGTAGAAGCAGGAGTTAAAGCATGGTAAAACAATCTGTGTGGCTGTTTCAACACTAAATAAACATTGTTCTTTCTCTTGCTGTGTGTGTGTGTGTGTGTGTGCGCGCGCGTCTGGCTCCTGCCTCTGTGAGCTCATCTCTCTGTCTCCTTGTTGGGCCCTGTTTACACTCTTTACACTGTTTACACTGTTGACACTGGGCCCGGCGGACAGCGGCGCCATGACTTCACCGGCGAGACGGCGGCACTCTCAGGGGCCCCTTGTTCTCGCCAACAAAGAGTGCATTGAGTTGTCGACCGCACACGCCCTCAGGCTGCCAGGTGGGGGCGCTACAACAATGTTGGGGAAAACGCAGAGCAGCTGGAGCTCCTGGGTCGTGACCAGTTTCCATAAGCGGCACCCTGAGCTGCTCTGTGTGACACACTCACTCCGTAAACACACACGTGAACTTTCAGCACAACAACCATCAACCCCTGACCGCCATCATCATCACCATCACTACCACCTCAGGGCTGGACCTGAGCACCATCAGGCCCACATATGACCACATCTAGTGGGTTCATGGCAGAAAAGGACTTTTGGGAAAGAAAATGTTCTCCTTTCCCACTGAACAGCCTTTCTCGGTCTACGTATGATGTCTATATATTTTTTTCTAATTTTCATACTTGTTTCTAAGTGTTTCTAAATGTTTGTATGTGTTTCTGTATGTCTCTGTGTGTTTGCATGTTTCTATATGTTTTATTCGTGTTTCTATATATGCTGGAACTTGACGTGGGGTCACTGGTGGTAAAACACCCAAATAAGCGGTAAGAAGGACATCAGAAAGATTGAATAGAAACATGTTTAATTACTTAATGTAAATAAATATATGGATTTCATAGTTTGATATACATCAAATAAAGAGATTATTTCAGTAATACATCTCTGAATACTGGTGGACAGTTGCATAGCTGGGTGACCAGTGGATGACCATTGGCCAGAGTCAGGTGTCTCCATCCTCACACACAGTGCTGAGAAAGTCAGCTTTGTCCTCTTATTGTCCACCTGTGTGTGTGTTTAAGTAAAAGGAGATTATTTCAGACACCCAGCAGGATCCCAGAGAATAGCGCCCCCTTCTGGACCGTGACCGCAGATCCGGTTCCATTGTCCACAAAGATGGAGACGTATTCGCCTGTCTGTGAGGGAACATAACACAGGGAGGTCACCTGAGGACACCTGTTGGTCACTTTTGTTACTGTGACTCAACAAACCACTGAACATCAGAGTCCCCGATAGTTTCAGGTGGTAGTCTGTGTGTGTGTGTGTGTGTGTGTGTGTGTGTGTGTGTGTGTGTGTGTGTGGCTACTGCTCAGCCTCACAGTTATTCCCACCTGCAGGTAGAGGGTCCCTGCTAGGAGGATGCTGTAAACACCCCCCACTGGACCAGGTCCTCCCACAGCCTCCAGGGACCTGACACAAACACACAAAAGAAAACATTAAACTTCATTGTGCTATGGTTACTGTGGTGCAGACATCAAATCACTACACAGGAAAGTCTGAAGAGCCTTGACTGCGGAAGGACCCCCTGTGGTGCACTCTGCTCTCAGTGCTGCCCCCTAGAAGAGGAAGAGAGAGACTCACAAGTTGCTGTGACAGAGAGACTCGATGCAAATGGAAGCCTTCACACGGTCCCTCTGTTTGGGGGCAGACCGGCGCTGTGTTTCACTGGACTCTGAGGACACACACACACACACACACACACACACACACACACAGACATGCTGTGTTAGTCCTCTTCCTTGCTGAGTGTGTAGAGTTCTCAGGAACAGACCCACCCTGCTACCCACCCTGTTCTTCAGAATGACAAACTCTTATCAGTGGCACAGGTCCGCTTTTGTATAGATCAGTCACTGTGTATGTGTGTGTGTCTGTGTGTCTTTGTGTGAGACATACAGCTTCAATGCAGTACATGGAACGTACCGATGATGAGGCTCGCTGTGAGCTGGTAGAATCCTGACATGGGGGCTGAGTAGCGGCCGCTGCTCGAGTTCAGTCCTTGTCCTCTTTGGAAGAGGCTCTCGGTGTCGGAGGGCTGGAAAGCAGAGGGTGGGTCAGTATGAGTGTGTGTGTGTGTGTGTGTGTCACTGTGTCTGTGTGTGTGTGTGTATCCGCAAGACTCACAGTGCTGAAGTGCTGCAGCTCCACTAGGCTGCGCCGTGGCACCACTGCACTCTGCATCAGGCGGCACTGGAAGGCTGTGGCGACACGGGGCAACAGCTCACAGGAACCACAGGGGGGCGCTGTGGGATCCAGGAGCCCACTGCTAAAGGCCACATCTGGAGGGGAAGAGAGCAGCCAGTCAGACTGTGTGTGTTGGTGAGAGGAGTGTGTGTCATAGTGTGTGTTGGAGTGTGAGGGGTGCACCGCCCCCCTGTGAATAAGGAGCCCTCTGTTCCTGCAGCTCAATGTCACAACACAGGAAGATTGGCATCTACAGGCCTGGCAGGAGGCCAGACCCCCCAGCATCCCTTAGTGCTCATACACACAGACACATGTACCCACACACACACACACACACACACACACACACACACACACACGCACACACACACACACAGTCGCACGCACGCGCATGCACTGAAAAGTGGGTGGGGGAGGGAGGAATCCTCGGAATTCTGCACCAAGCCAAGTCACATCCGAGCCCAGAAAATTACCCTTATTAAGGGATCAGAGGAGCTCGTAGCCGACAGCTGCCATGTCACACACACACACACACACACACACACACACACACACACACACACTCTGTGGTTCTATGCATGTTTACAGACACGGTGCTGTGTTTGGACAGGTTGCTGTGGTGACTGTTAAGAGTTATTTTCACTAGTGGGACCTGCAGGGGTCGCTCTGAGGCGTGGGGGGGCCGCGAGACAGAGAAGAACACGTTTACCTCTTAGTCTGACACGTAAGTCCTGCAGCAGCTCCTCCTGTTGGTCACTTGCAGGGGCAGGGGGCCCTGGGGGCCCTTGGGGCCCTGGGGGTCCGGGGGGGCCGGGCAGACCATGCTGTGGAAACAGTTATCAGCTGCGAATGGTTTCCAAGACGAATGCAGCGAAGGCACCTGTACAGGTACAGACAGTGAACGTAACACTGACTCCCAGAATGCACCTGTGGCCAGGAAGGCCTGTGTCAGCAGCTGCCTGGAGAGGGTGCTGCACTTTGAGGCTGTTCCTCACACACATTTACAGGTACCTCCCTACTTACGAGTGTAACGTGTTCTTGGAAACCTGCTTGTAAAGTGAAATGTCATAAATCGGAGGCATCTTCACCATTACAGTGCGAACAGCTTGTTACTCGTAAACGGGAAAATCAGCCTCATATTTGGTTGTAAATGGAATTAAAAGATTTCCCTGGTATACGCAAAAAGTCATAAATCAAAGACTCGTATCTTAAGGAATAGCTGTAAACAGCTCTATTTTACGTATCATCATAACTGTATTTTACATGTCCCTCAAAATATGCAGAGAGACAGCTGAAGCGCTGAAAGGAGTAAACAGGGTGAGATGGGAGTTCCCCTCCTCAGCAGGTCGGCATCCTCAACGTGTGTTTTATTACAAAAACTGTCCAATCCAGCGAAAACACACACACACACACACACACACACACACACACACACACACACACACAAATGACATGCCATGTTTAGAAAACTTGTGAAATGTGTGAAATAAAGGTAGCAGAACTGCTCCCAGTCATATGCCAGAGAGAAATGGACTGGAGAGCTAGTGCCTACAAGTTGTGTGCAGCAGAGTGACAGCACACACTGGGGGGGACGCAGCACGGATGTTATAATGTTACGGTGTGAAGTATAAGTTTAATACTTTTAGGTGTACAATTAATAACAGTGTATATAAAACCCTGCCGTGTACAGTGACTAGTACCTTTGAAGGTTTCTTCTGTGTTTTGGTCTTCTTGTTGTCCCCTTTACTGGAGTTGAGTCTGAAGAGCAGCCAGGAGACACGTGGGTTCACCATGGTGACATCTTGGGACAGCGGCTCCTGTGAAATAATAATAATAATAATAGTAATAATACTAATAAGAATAATAATACCTTTTCAGTATAGCACCTTTCATACACATTTTGTAGGTCTAACTGCTTTAAAAATAACAGAATAAATCATAATAAAAAAGGAGAAATATGTGCATCAGTCCTGCACCTCATCAATACTCAACTGCATGTCATTGCAGCCTCACTAACCATGGCAACCACGTGTTTTCCTTGCCAGTGATGTCACTCAGAGCATCAACAGCACTCATGCAATGTTGCTGCTTTGTGTGTGTGTGTGTGTGTGTGTATGAGAGAGAGATTGCGGGGCCCCACCTCATAGTCCATGGTCAGTGTGCTGTTCTCCTCACAGGGCTCCACACAGGCTCTTCCCTCGCAGCCGACCAGCAGCAGCAACAGCCCCAGCAGGGCCCCCAACAGGTGGCACCGTGGACCGGGTCGGCGGGGGGTGCCAGCAGCGCTGGGGTCAGAGGTCATGCTAGGGCTCAGTTTGGTGACACGCCGAGATCAGGCCCTCCTAGATACACACATTCCTTTTACTGCTCGTTTTTGTCTCAGCTGCTGAGTCTCACTGCTTGTTACATACACATGCACACACACACACACACACACACACACACACACACACACACACACACACACACACACACACACACACACCCAGTGTGGCCCTGAACTAAGGTCTTGTAGAAGAAGCAGGAACAGTGGACACCCTCCTTTCCCACTTTCTCTCTCTCTCCACCAGTTGCTGCCAGATTATCTGCCTGTAGGAAACTCCTCTCCTTCCAGCTCTCACTCTCCCCGCTCTTTATTGTTCTTTTTCCTGAGGGCCCCTCCTCCACCACACCTCTTGGCTACTCCTCCGCAGTGGCTCCACCCCCGCTATGTGTTTGTGTGTGTGTGTGTGTGTGTGTGTGTGCGCGCGCGCACACTTCGGGCTCTCCCTCGCCTGTCCCTGCAAGCTGTTTGATGGACTCCAAAAGAAGCTCAGAGCTCCATGTTCTTTGAGCAACTCCTGCTCGGGCCTCCAAGCTGGAGGTGGCGCTGTTCTCAATTCAGCCTCTCCCACAACACATGCAGGTGGAGACAGTCATTGCAAACACACATGACTCAGGTGACACACACACTGACCCACACTGACACAGAGGGACAATAACTGACACACAGTGACAAACACAAACAGAGTGTCTGTTAACTCTAAATGTCAATTATCTGCTGTCTGCAGATTTCCACAGAAGACACACACACACACACACACACACACACACACACACACACACACACACACACACACTCCAGCCACTTGCAGTTGACATGATGCAATCTGAGGCCTGGCCTGACGAAAGGCCCTGAAAGAGAAGTGGTGCCACGGCCTTGACCACGCCCACGTTATCCACCCCGCCCAGGCTGCCCTGCAGGGGGGCGGGGGTCTTATGACACTGATCAGAGGCTACATGACGACTGAGGCTGTTCACACCAGGGACATGTATGTGTTTGAACATGAATACCTGAACACGTTTGTTGTTGCGGGCAGAACATGTCTTTCGGAGCCGCAGTGGCAGCAGGGGGCGTCGTGGTTCAAGCTGCTGCTTCAGAGGCCCGGGTGCGAGTGTAGCTCCCCCTTCTGGCAGCGAGACTCTTACGGTCAATCACTGTGGTTAAAGTGACCAGTCGTGTGAAAGTGTAAAAATAAAAACAACATTGCTGTTTTTTTTTTTACCAAAATATGACAATTGTGTCTGCTGTTATATTAACTTAATTCTTCAGTCAGATCACACCCTTCTAGTTGTCTGTTCTAGTCACCAGCAGAAGTGGGTAAATATTTACTCTGTAACTGTGCTTATGTAAAATCACACTCTGCAGTGTAGGTTTTGGCAACAATCTATTTCTACTTTTACTCAAGAACATTTGTGGAAAAGTTTGTTTACGCCATTAAATTTCTCTTTGCCTTTAGTGAACGTTTCGCTCTTAATGTCGCCACCTGGCGATGTTTGTTGGCAGCCATCACTCCTGTTTCTGTTTGCTCAGGACTTTCGCACAGCAGCGGGTTACACTGCTTACACTGGAGCCGATTATGGTCAGTGTATCGCTGACCGACAACACAGCAGCAGCAGGAGCGAAAGTCGAACCAACAACCTTTGCGTTACAGGTTATTGTCCCCAACAGTTGAACTACCAGTTGTCCAGGGGTGATGGGACGTCACACAGCGCCGACCAGCACGCGGCACGTCTGACCGGTGTGTGCGGCCCGCAGGAGCGCCGACCAGGTCTGCTGTCTACTGTGCGCTGCCCTCAGGGTGGGGATGAGTACCAGGGGGGCCAACAAAGCCCTGAGTTGTGAGTGAACTGTGGAGGGAGAACTACTGGACAAGTGGGAGCTGTGGAACGTGGCGGGGAGATGTCTGTCGTTTTGTTCCTCGTGATTTGTGTGGCAGTTTCTCACAACGTGTTTCTTGAGACATGTTTTCTGTTCTTCATTTCTTTCCCTAAAGTCCACACTGTACGTGGCTCCTGGTCCAGCCCATGGTGAGGTCCCTCCTGGATGATGGCAGCTCTCTCCTGTCTGGACCTCAGCTTTCCCCACGAACCCTCTACAGTACAGAATACTGCGGTACAAGTTGAAGAGCAACAACCTACTGCGATGTTTGTTCGTTGCCAGATATAAATGCAGGGCTGTGGCCTTCAGCAGTGAGCGGAGCTCAGAACTGAGCCAAGGCTTCTGGTTGGGCTGAATTGTGTCAGTCTTGGTCACAACATCATCCACATGCTTTCTGATGTCGCCAGTGACGGGTGATGTGTTTTCCTCCTGTACATAGCAGCAGCATGACACACGTTCCAGTCCGTGTGGCTAAACCAGTCCACCAGTACAGAACTCACACCTTCTGGCCACATTTTTGTTTGTTGACCGGTTTGTCTCAGACCAGCCGCAGCTTGTATACGGTAACCGGCAGCAGGAACATGTGATCCGACAGTCCCAGGCGTGGGCGAGCGGCAATCTTGTATGCTTTGCAAATGTTTGTGTAAACAAGTTCCAGTGTGTTCTCCCCCACATGGCTTTCTTCCAGGGCCCTGGTCTCCACCCACAGATCAATAAATTAACCTTGTTCTTATTTTGTTAACACCCATGGTGGTCCAGAGCACTAAAAGCCCTAATCTGAATGAAAATAACTTGATACATGAGTAAATGCTGGACCTGGTACTGTTCTACTTTCCCTCAAGCAGATTTCCTGATGGGTCCTTTTCCTCGAGTGACCACACTTTACCCACCTCCGTTCAAATCCTCATTTAGTACTGCAAATATGCAAATTAACCATTAAATAAGACCTAAATGGACAAAACAGGGAGTCCAAAAGTTCACGCTAAATGTGACCCTCTCGCCCACCGGCCCCCTGTGTGTTAGGTTTGATAAATTATCCAAACCTGGTTTGTCTCACGGTTTATGGACAGTCCTGCCCCCCCCCCCGTGAAACACGGGCACATCTGAAAGTAAGACAGTAAGACAGGAAGGGGAGATCTTTTCTGGTGTCACTTTATTGCTCTGAGTGAATTGGGCGTCAGATACGCAGGGTTGGTGGACCCGGGCCAGACCCCCTGCAAGACTAGAGTTTTTTGCTGCGATTCTGGATGCTCTTGATCCATTCTAAGTAATTGGACACCTTGGTGTAGATACCCAGCTTTTCGGGGTGGCCGCAGCCGTCGCCCCAGGACACGAGACCAATGAGGAACCAGGTGCCACGGTAAAATGTGACCATGGGCCCGCCGCTGTCCCCTGTGCAGGCATCACGACGTGAGCCCAGCTTGCCGGCACACAGCATGTTCTCGCTCACTCTGTCGTGCATGACGTGCGAACAGAAATTGTGGTCGGCAAGCGGCACTTCGATCACATTCAGGGCGGAGGTGAACTGGTTTTTCTGCTCATCCACCTTCCCCCAACCCGTGATGATGGTTTTGGTCCCGTTGCGATGAAGGATCTGCTCGGCCAGCTGATGGCTGGGGAGGCACACGGGTGCGATAAATTCTTTGAACGGGACCGGCGAGGCCAGACGCAGCAGGGCGATGTCGTTGTCCACGGTGTGCGTGTTGTAGTCTGGGTGGATAAAAGCTTCTGACACCATAACAGTCACTTCCGTGCCTTCAAACTTAGCACGTTGATAGTCACCTGGAGACACGAACGCATAGGGAACAGATTTCAGGTCACACATGCACACACACACACACACACACACACACACGTATGGTCTTTTGCAGAAGAAGGACTCACCCAGCCTCACGCTGACTCGGGTGTTTGTCTCCAGGCAGTGGGCAGCAGTGAGGACCCAGGACTCGGAGATGAGAACACCCCCACAGTGGAACACCCCTTTCTCGTTCAGAATGAGGGCCTAATGGTCACACACATGTTCAGTTGGACACGCCAGCGGGGATGTGTATGTCTCTGTTTCGCAGAGCCAGGACGTGCCTGCGGAGGGGGTCCTACCTGCCAGGGACTCTCGCCCTTCTTTCCCACCTGACCGCCCACCAGCCATGGTCGCAAGGTCTTGTAGACTTTGCTCTCCATGGACCTGTTTACGTGCTGCTGTCCGCACGCGTAGGGCACTGTGCAGACACACACCTGCTCACTCACACAGACACACACACTTCTGCTCACGCTGCAGGAGCCAGAGGCTCCACCTGTCCCACCGTGGCCTACCTGCAGGGGTGCAGGTTCTCAAGTTGTCACGGAGATTGTAGCCAGGGAGACAGGAGCAGGTGCGGCTCAGGCCGTCCACGCTGTCTTTGCAGATGTGGTCACAGTCGCCGTTGTTTGTTAAACAGTTGCTGGCGGTGCTGCCTGAGCGGAACACAGCGAGACATCGAGAGCTGAAGACCCAGGCAAGCCGACCGTGCGACAGCAAACGGAACGGCGAAGCTCCTTCTCACGTTGGTCGCAAAGCCTCCCATCAAAGCCTAGGTTGCACTTGCAGACAAATGCCTGGAACTGGTCTATGCAGGTTCCGTTGATGCAGGGATCTGGTTCGCACTGGTTCCCGTCTGAATGAGGCGAGGGGCGGGTGAGAGCAGCACCAGCACTTTCACTTCACAGAGCTCCGTGGTGTCCACCTACCTGTGTACACGGTCCAGAACTCGAGCTGAAAAACACGAGAAGAGCGTGGACATCAACAAGAGCACCAGCTGCTCTCCAGCAGGGGGCGCAGTGGTTATGAATGTGGAAGCTGGTGGCTGCTGCTGCCTCACCGTGGCCTCCCGCGTCTGGAAGATCTCGCGGGCCTCCTCAAAGTCACAGATCTCTTCCACACACTCACGCTCCTTCGACGGGGCCTTGATCTCCTCCAGGAAGCTGTTAGCCCGTTTGGCCCGCAGGACCATGTGGGCCTCCGACCTCTCATGGAACACGGCCAAGGGTGCCGGGAGTGGACTCTTCAGCGTGGACGTTGGACCCATGACTGGTACAACACAGTAACATGCTATGTGATACACACTGTGCACATGGAGGTGGAGCAGCAGGAAGAGAATGTGGAGAAGGTCCCACCTGAGTGGGTTGCAGTGCAGGACAAGCGGAGGATGAGGAGCAGCAGCGCCGACAGGGGGATGCGGTCCATGTCTCTCAGCTCAGAGAATGAGCACAGCAGCAACACTGTGGACAAACGGTAAACAACACTGTGGACTCACACACACAGAGGACAAATAGTACTCTGTCACTCACTGCAGGCCAGTGCCACTGGTGGCTGATGGTCTGAATACATCCAGCACAAAATAATTGTTGTGTTTAACAAACAACAGGAAGTTAAACTGATGTAGAACATAAAGTGATGGAAAATGAGTTTGATATTAATTGTGTAGATTAATGTGAAAGTGGCTGTTTTGCTTTGTGACGCAGTAAAAGTAACGGCACCATACAATGTAACGGAGAACATGGACTATTATTGTTATTATTATTACTATTATTATTTACCTTTCACTGGTTCACAGTTATCTTCCTGATCAACTTTACCTCAAAGAAACCAAGAGAAGTGAGTCATCCATCCATCATGAGTGGGGTTTGAGGCCCAAACAAACCGAGAAACTCAGAACACGGCTTAGCGACAAACAACCAGACGGCACATCGAATATTATAATTTCAGTAAATAAAAACAGTTTTACTCACATCCTGGGAGACGTGCTGGGCTACTGGTGGCAGATACTCTACTCGACCAGAGTTAATGACTAACTGTCCTGTTTGCCGTGAGTCCACAGTCTGTCCAGTGGGCCTGTCCACAGTGAACTCACGCCTCTCTCCCTCCCTCTCTCTCTCACACTCACACAACATCTTGAGAACAAAGCGGAGATACCAGAAAATCACTGCACCACAGTCTAAAATGGCATCTTTTGAGGACCAGGGTTAAAACTTGCACTTGACAGTAGAATCTCATTCTCGACCATGTGGTCCATCTGTGTTCTGAAATGCTGAAAACCAGAGACACAGCGCCACCTTGTGGCCTAGTGCTTCAAAACAGTGACCGTCTGGCGGAGCATGATGAACACTCTTCACTGACCTGGATGGCTGCAGGTTTACTTTCACATTGGAGCCAGCCATGGTCAGATGGTTCTTCATTGGGGAGATGGACCACACAGTGGTCAGAAGGTCCAGCAGTGGTCAGATGGGCCACACAGTGGTTAGAAGATCTAGCGGTGGTCAGATGGGCCACACAGTGGTTAGAAGATCTAGCGGTGGTCAGATGGGCCACACAGTGGGCAGAAGATCTAGCAGTGGTCAGATGGGCCACACAGTGGTCAGATGAATCACACAGTGGTTAGATGAATCACACAGTGGTCAGAAGATCTGCCTAAGGTCCTGCCAACAAACTGTATGTGATTATTGCGTTTTTGCCAGTGTTCCACAGTTTCTCTTTCACTGACCACAGCAAATTCTGAGTGGAATTTAAATAATATATTTGTTGCATGAACTGGAAACTTTTGTGAACTTGTCAGCCACACATAGGATCAAATGATTCCACAAAACTGCAAAACTGTGCCGTGATGTAGGAGCGGTGCAGTGTGTTGCGGTTCCTCTGGTAAGCAGTGTGTGCCCACACTTGAGACATCTATATGTGTGTGTGTGTGTGTGTGTGTGTGTGTGTGTGTGTGTGTGTGTGCTCGCGGCGCATGTGTGTTTTGTGTTTGTGTTTCTTTACGGGAACGAGGACAGTTGTTGGACTCATATTTCTTCTGCAGAATCTCTTTGTGAGGGACCTCATTTCTACGATCAGATTTCTGGGTCCAACTTCCCTCAGGAGGCAGAAAGATAAATGAGCTGTACTGCAACCAGTGGGTGAGAACCAACATCCACTGTATCCTGTGGATCCATTCCCCTTAGAGGGGTCAGAACCAATGTCCACCACACCTTGTGGATCTGCTCCCTCAGGCTGTCACAACTAATGTCCACCACATACTGCTCCTAGAGGCCTGTCAAAGAGGGACGGGTACAGGTCCCGATTCTCAAGTTCAGGGTTTGAACCCACGTCATCTGTCTTCACAGCCAGTCTTCTGTGACGGTAATAGATGATTCACGTACAAATGGAGAAAATTCAACATCACTGCTCTTTACTCCCCCCCAGTAGGCATGATCCAACAAAAATCAATCTGAGAGCAATATTATAATATAAAATAGTAATATATTACATGATATGCAATATTATAATTTTCCAGGAGATCACAAGGAACCCCAAGATAATGTGCAAGGATCTGCAGGCCTCTCTCGCTCCAGCTAACGTCAGCGTTCACGGTCAAGAATAGCGCGCACGGCAGGAGGGAGCCGCTGCTCTCCCAGAGGAACATTGCTGCCCTTTTAAAGTTTTCTAAGGACCACCCGGTTGAGCCAGAAGACGACTGGAACATGTTTTGCGGACGGGTGGCTTGAAAATTGAACTCTTTGGCTTAAATGAGAGACGTTATGTTTGGTAAAAACCAAACACTGCGTTCCAACGTAAGGAGCTCATCCCAACTGCGAAGCAAGGCTGCGGGACCATCCCGGCTCGGGCCTGTTTGCTGCCACAGGACCAGGCTGGAGGTTCACGTACTTCTTTTCGGGCAGATGTTTAATGTTGGATCACTTTATTCTATAAACAAATGATGAAGTGCTACATCTTGTGTGTTATTTGTTTTACAGGATTTTCTTTATTTTTATGACTCAGATGACTTAAATCCGATCACATTTAAGGTCAAATTTATCCAGAAATTCCAAAAATTCTCATGTACCAGGAACTGAACCGAGGTTAAAAACGGCCCAGCAGTATAATGGGGTAAATCAGTGTAAGTACTGTAGCTGAACACGGCAAGCTTCCACATCAGACAGATGGATAGATAATGATGGCAAACCTCCACTGTGTGTGAGAAATCCCCACTTTCTTTGCCCGGAAGGAACCCTTCGACACGAGGGGTGCTGGGGGTGTGTTCGTGTGTGTGTGTGTGTGTGTGTGTGTGTGTGTGCAGGACACAGGACAGGTTCCTGTAAACGAGCCACAAGTAGGCCAGGCCGTATTGTTTGCGTGGGCCGATGCTCTCGAACCCGGGCCTCCCAGCGCTATCGGCTTTCACACCCGCCTGCTATCTGCCCATCAGCCCCTACAGTGAAAGAGGAGAGGGGTTCATTATCATTGTCGCCGCTGCTATCATTATCATTATTATTATGATTATTATATTGCGCTCTGGAGGGGACATGCTAACAAGGTCGTATTACACCTGCTAACGGAATGCAGTCAGAGCAGAAGGAGAAGTCCTACTTCTTGGTATCTTGTTCAATAAGGTATTGTTTACCTACTGCCTGGCTTTTGTCTCACAGGGCTAGAGGGCATGAGGCACCTGGTGGTCACTTGTGGGCAACGTTCATAAATGGAGTCGCTGCAGAGTCGCGCCTCTCATTTCCACCACAGCTGGCTTGGAGGAGATGAGTTGGAACTCTGCTCTCCTGGTGAGTGCACTTCACTCTGCTGGCCCATGTTCCATCAGGGCTCTACTTGGACAGCTGAGCAAGAGGTGTACAGAACACCTGGAAAGGTGACCTAGTGGCTGGCGGGGACTCTGACAGTTGAGCTAATGTTGGATTAAACACCTCCACAGGAGAGTCTGTGGCTGGTGGAGCAGCTGGAGAGGTGAGTTAGAGGCGGCTGGAACACGCTGACAGGTGAACTAATGGATGGTAGAACACCTGGGCAGGTCAGGTAGTGGCTGGTGGAGCACTTGGGCAGGTGAGGTGGAAGTGAAGGGACTACCTGACCAGGTGAGTGCACCTGCCTCCCCGGCTGGGTAAAGGAAAGTTTCTTAATGTCTACCTAGCAAAGGGAGGACAAACTTTCCCAACAAGACATATTTTTAATGAAAAAAAACTAACAAACCGAGAAAAGTGGCACTTTTAGTAATAAATATAAGATATGAACATAGCTGAGAGCAGAATTCTATTTGCAGCTTATTTTAATACATTTTACCACAAATACAGATGGTTCGTTGGGTAGTTGGTGAGACAGTCAGGGTGAGTCATTATTTTTCACATTTAAAATGACCAAAAATAAAAATTTCATCTCAAAAAACCAATTCAGTGCTAGTGACTGACTGGTTATCTCCTTAAATTGGGCAGCAGGTGGATTTGGACTCGAACGTTGCACTACTTCTACTGTAATTCCCCTGAAGAGGGGTTTACTTAACCTGAACGGCTCTGGAAAAATTTACCCAGCTGTAGAAAAGTTTGTCGCTTTTGAGAACAACGTGGACGTGTCTGACTTCGCTCACCTTGCCGGTCACTAACACCAGACATGGGCAGTAAACACTGCGGAAGTGAGTTGAATTTGTTTGGTCTGATGCTCCTAGTCGGTTTGGTTGCTCTTTACTGCCATCTATCAGCTCAGAAAGACACTGAAAAAAATGAGGGAATAGATAAATAAAAACGGAATTTGAAATAACTTAAAACATGTTTGTGTCTAAAATTTCACAGCTACACTGTTTGTAGCATTTTTAAAATGCAGAATTGGACAAAAATTATACAGAGGGATTCATCTCATCACTGTGAACCGCAGAAGAAAAGGGGATCAGATAAATAAAGAATAGTCATACGAACAATTTCTGGAATGTTCCAGCAGTCAGTTTTCCCCACACTGGCAGTTTGTCTGCTTCGGTGTTTTGATTCTGGTTTTAAAATGGACTCTATCATGCAAATGTAATCGTAAAAGTGCAGGACAGTAGAGTATGAAGCGACGTGGAGGTCTCATACGGTCAGGAGGACAGCTGGAGTCCAGAACCAGATTGGACAAGGGTCCACTTGTCCACCCATTTCATTCTGCTGCTGTTCACTCCTTTGCAGGGGACAAGGACCCAGCATTCCCTCTCCGGGGTGCTGCTGTGGTTCTCAGTTTCCACAGCGATGATCTTGCCACCAGATGCGTTAAACACAACGATTGCCGTAAGTCGTGGTTTCGACATTGGTCCAGTGCCGCCCATCGACATGGACCCGACCTTTTGCCAGATGATGATGGAGTCGCCGGGCATGGCTGGGATTTCGGAGGTACCCTGGTCCTGCATCTGCTGGTTCTGCAAGGGCACCTCTGGCGCCAAGGGAGAGAAAGGGAGCAGAGGGCTGCCAGGTGAGGAGCACCCCATGGGGGCCTCTGTCTCCATGTGGCCTGAGCCTTTTTGACCCACACGTGTCCTTTTTCCGCTTCTCCTCAGGGCATCCTGGGAGCCCGGGGCCCAGAGGGTTCACCGGGATGAAGGGCCGCCCAGGCTTCCTGGGCCCCGTGGGTCTGAAGGGTAAGAGCAGCAGCTTCATGTAACCTCTGGCACACGAAAATCAAAAATTCCAACGGAGCAACGTGTACATTTTGTGAACCTCCTGAAAGGACCAGAACATATTGAAATCAGTTACGCAAAATCATATTTTAATTGCGACAACAGCAACACCGGGTTACAGAAACATAGAGACAAAGCCAGCAACACAGAAACAACAGGTACATCAACTTCGATGCATCCAGGAGTGGTCAAGTACCACAGTCCAGAAAAGTGTGCAGAGATGAGTTACACAGATCAAATATTAGCTTTATCCAGTAGAAGAGGATTCATTGTAATTCTAAATTGTCTGGAGGAGGACAAACGGGGCAGTTTGGCAGCTGCGGTTCAGCAGTTTACGGCACAATACTTATGTACTAAATGCAACAGGATTAAGGGTAATAAAGTTTAGTGATATATAACTTATTTCGATTTACCTTTTCAACTCCCTGACCTGGGTAATGCCAGGTAACTCCACTACAGGCCATTAAAAATACCTGGCAGATTGTGGTCTTCCTTTTTTGTATCGTTTAATGTTTTTAATTTGTTAATTTAGTATTTCAATTGTATTTGCACGGCAAATAGGACCTAAAACTGAGATGTAGCTGTTTACATCCTTGTGGTTTGTCATGTAAACGATTTTGTTGCTGTTTCCCAACACACCCGCCCAAGAGAGTGAAGAAAAGATCTGGCAACATCCCAAGGGACAACAAGGGGATGAAAGTGCCCACTGTGGTGCTTTGGCAGGTCTCATTTGCAGGGACATTAGTGAACTTGTGTGATATGCATGTCCCTGCAGGACAGAAAGGTGACCAGGGTGAGAAGGGGGACCAGGGCCTCCAGGGCTTCATCGGCCCCAAAGGAGATCGTGGATTCAAGGGTGAGTGTGTCGGAAGCTCAGCCTTTGGGGCGGCGGGGACACTTTGTGCCATGGAGGCACAGGGGGGCACTAGCTCACTTGGGCTGCTCTGTGCTTTCAGGAGACAAGGGGGATGCAGGTGTGATGGGACCTCACGGAGAAACGGGACCGCCAGGCATGCCTGGCGAATGCCCTGACACCTGCACCACCATAGAAGGTCCACGTGGGGAGCAGGGTCCTCCGGGGCCTGTGGGACCCAGGGGACTGCATGGGGTACAGGGGCCACCAGGACCACAGGGGCAGAAGGGGGACATGGGACTGATGGGTCCTACAGGAAGTCCAGGTTTACAGGGGCCAAAAGGGGACCAAGGGTCAGAGGGGGTTTGTAACTGTCGTGATGGAGCTGATGGAAGTAAGGGAGATCAAGGACCACCAGGAATCATGGGGGATAAAGGACAGCAGGGTCTTCAGGGGCTTCCAGGGCATGATGGACAAAAGGGTGACAAGGGTGACACAGGGGAGACCGGTGTGCCAGGGCCCTGCAGTCCCATCATTCAGTCGGGTTTCTCAGTCGTTTTGGATAGTATCTACCCCCCAGCGGACCAGCCGGTGATCTTCAGGCATGTGCTCTCCAATGTACAGAACAACTTCAACCCCCAAATGGGGATCTACCGGGCCCCAGTCAATGGCACCTACATCTTCAGCTATAACCTGGCAGTCTTTGGGAGACCACTCAAAGTGGGATTGTACGTCAACTTCCGGCCAGTGGTAAGGTCAACCTCACTCACTGACAATGTTGGGGTGTCCCAGCTTGTGGTGTTGCACCTGGAAATGAGGGACCAAGTGTGGCTGCAGGTGAAGGAGAACTACAATGGCATGTTCATGAACTCTGAGATCAGCAGCACCTTCAGCGGATATCTGCTTTACCCTGATAGCTGTGAACGGCCCATGTTCCGTGACTTCAACCCTTTTCCTGGGGGACTGTTCACCTGGGATGGACTTGACTCAATGTCTGAATCAACATCTGAAGAAACCCCCAAACCACCACTTGACTCAATGTCTGAATCAACATCTGAAGAAACCCACGAACCACCACCTGACCCAATATCTGAATCAACATCTGAAGAAACCCCCGAACCACCACCTGAACCAATATCTGAATCAACATCTGAAGAAACCCCCGAACCACCACCTGACCCAATATCTGAATCAACATCTGAAGAAACCCCCGAACCACCACCTGAACCAATATCTGAATCAACATCTGAAGAAACCCCCGAACCACCACCTGAATCAATATCTGAATCAACATCTGAAGAAACCCCCAAACCACCACTTGACTCAATGTCTGAATCAACATCT
>UFQX01000425.1:333326-448753 GCA_900497675.1 Arapaima gigas | reverse complement strand
AGACAGGGGAAAAACAGAAAAACAACCGCCAAACAGCAGGAGCAACACAGACACGTAACAGACCCTGAAAGATGGTCAGTCACAACCTTGAGAGAAGTTTTGTTTATTCCTTAACCACACATCGGTGTCAGGCTGAAATAGTGGTCTAATTCACACCAAGTTCAACTTTATTGAAGGCAGCATTCTGCACTTTCTCTGTCTGACCAGCCACCAGCAATGACATGTGGTTCCTGAATGCTAATAGGCTCAGAAGCTGTCGTCTCGATCTTATTCACAGGAGACTTCATAGGCGCTTATCGGGGCAATAAATCTGAAAACCTTCTTACCGTGCACAGTTTTCAAAAAGATTTGTATGGCTGAAGGTCTGTAATCATTGTCACTTTGTTCATTATTCAAAGCAAGCTGAGTGGTTCAAATGCATAAATTTGTTAGCACTTGCTTGCTTTCCGTCTCCACGACATGCTAAACTATGGGACACGTTTCTGGTGCAGTGACGCAACCTATTTAACATACTGGATGTTGTTGACATTTGTATATGTCTTGGAGAGTTATGTCGCACAATGAGCACAAAAGACCCGAAAGACACGATACTTCAGCAAAGCTGTGTGATACGGTCTTAGTGTTTTGGAAATGCATTGAAATGATTATCAAAGATACCGTGTGACATTTTGTTTAGTGTAAGATACTTGTGTGTCCTCTTCATTCTTAATGCTTTGAGATATTTGCACATCTCAAGAGTTCTAGAGAGCTGTGGGTTAAATGGAACTGAGGTTTTTATGCTAATAACCTTGCTGTCAGTGCAAGATAATGGGCTTTAGCACATAAATAGAAAGAAAATATATGATTGATTATAAATATATAAAATGAAACCTGACCAAGCCTAAGACATGTCGGGGAAGGATTCATTTTGGGGAAAAGCGATATACAGCAGTACATAGGTGTTATTTTGGGAAACACCACTTGTATCTGTAGTTTAATGAAGATTACATTAATAATTGTGTTCTCTCACATATAGTGCCTATAAAATAAGTATTCACCCACCCACCCCACTTCACATTTTATTTTCTTACAGCATGATGCGTGTAACTGAGAACTGTCAGTGATCAACATAAAGCATGCTATAATGTGAATGTGGAACTACTCACTCCCCATTGTTTCTACACTCCTAAATTACCAATGAAGTAACAGATAATTAAAAATACTCCTATGTCTGGGAGCTACCCCCCTCAGTGCAGGCTTAAGGCCAGCTGTGGCATCTCCATGCTTGCACTCATAGTCCAAAGACATATCCCTGGTGAACTGGTGTCTCTGACTTGGCCAGAGTGTGTGAGAAAGTGCGTTAAATTGTTCTGCTCTCCAGGTGTGTCAATGATGTTGTATCTATTGTTGAAAGTTTCCTTGGGCAAAGGTGCCAGCTACCATAGCAGGAAATACACACATGCAATGCAAAAATAAAGCTCACAAATTTGTTGTACCACAGTAATGGGTGGAACAAAGGCAGCGGAGCTGACATTCTGTGGTTCAGGATGGTAATGCACTTTTCACCACTCTGTGTCCACAGCTCAGCTTTGGTGGGATGCCATTCTCGGGCAAACCCAGCTCCGGGGGAAGGAAGAACTTTATTGGCTGCATGGAGAGCATCAACTACAACGGCGAGAACATCACCGACCTCGCCAGGCGGAAGAAGCTGGATACATTGAGTTTTGTAAGGGTCTGCTGTTATCTGCTTCAGCGAGTCTCGTTTTAAGCCTGAAGGACAACCACAGATGGAATGGAATGCACTGCACAGACGCAATTCTTAATGATCTCTGTTCTCTGAATGAAACCCACATCCCTAGGGTGTAACACGGTTGGGTTGCTAGTTCAACAAGAATTTATGATGACCTCTTCTGTGTTTGTGGTATTTATTACATCTGGGAGGCGAGAATGCAGTTAAGATCAAACAAGGAAGCACAGATTTATTCAAGATCCCAGTCTTCCCTCAAAACCCTCTATGATTACTTGCTTGCAGCTCGAGGAACAAATTGAGATCATTATAAAAATTTCCTGTTCTTTGCCTTAAGAAGCATAAATGATTCGTTGTTGTCCGGTTAAACACTTGCAGAAAGAATAGAGCATATAAAGAATGTTAGGCAAATGGCAAATGATTTGGAGCATGTAGCTGAGTTGATGGACAGTGTTTATCAGCACGAGACTCGAGCCCCTGGAAACAAGCTTCTCACAGCCATTACAGGCCGCCACCACCTTCTTCATGTTAATTTGGCCACAAAACAGATATAAATTAATTGGCCAAAGAAAGTCATCCAGATATACTCATGCTTTATACTCTTTATACTGTACTGCATGTCTTTAATGCCTTATGTAGCCTAGCAACAGCGATGCAGTATTGGTTAAGGAACATGCAGACAACAGTGTACTTAATTGTACACTATTTTTGGATTCTACTGTAGCAGACCTGAGTTTTTCATGGACGTTTTATATCAGTAATATAATTTGAAGCTAAGCCTTTGCCTGAGAGTGACACAGAGACACTTTGGTGCTGATTTTAGTAGTTTTCCTGCACAAATAATGGCTGGTATGTAACAGAGGTGATAGATTGTTATTTTCTGGTTTCACGATAAAGAAGAAGGTTTTCATGTGTCAGGAAATGGTGATGATGCAAAAAAATAGAACGATGAAACAAAAGTGTGGCATATTCCTTCATCAGTTTGTCAGTTTAACATTGTTTATCTGCGACAAAGCATGTAATTGAACTCTTCCCCTTCCACAGCGCAATCTGACCTTCTCCTGCGCCGAGTCCCACACATTTCCTGCATTCTTCAACGCCACAAGCTTTCTGCGTCTTCCTGGACAGAGTGAGCGCCACACTGCCTCCGTCACTTTCCAATTTCGCACCTGGAACCCCAGCGGCTTGCTTCTCTTCAGCACATTGGCCGACGGCACGCTGGAGGTGGACCTGAGTGAAGGCAAGGTCTCTGTCCACGTCAATGTGACGCAGAAGAAGAACACTCGCATTGAGATCTCATCAGGTGAGGCCCATTCTAACCACCCATGCTCACGTCTCATGTCAATACATTATCGATCCATTCATTTCTTAATCCCTCCACCCATCCATCCATTACTCAGTTTATCCCTCTATCAATTCATTCGTTCATCCATATCAAGAATTTTCAAACATCCTTATACAGCAGGTGGGAAAAGTGACGTTCCTCGGGTCCACAGTGCGTAGGGGATTTTTTTTTTCAGAATAAATAATAAACAGATAATAGAGCTATAGATAGATAAATTAAAGATCAAAATACATGTTAAGTCTATATAGAAGAATGTACAGACAAATTATAAATGCAAAAATATAAACATGCGTGCATGTACACACACACATATATAGTGCATGTCAGTGGTGGTGATGGAGTTGAGCAGCCTGACAGTTTGTGGTAGAAAGTTGTTCCTGAGCCTGTTAGTTTTGACCTTCAGACTGCAGTAAATATTTGAGAGCCTCACCTGTCCACTTAACTGCTTCACACTCAATTGTTAACATGAGTCAAAAACATATTTTCATATGTTAACTGAAAAGAAAGGAATCTTGAAACACAAATGGTGGTTGTATACTACATGTTCAGCAAGTGAGATAACCAGTCAAGGTGAGTTTTTTCCAAGTTCAGTGTTATATTTTACTCTGCACTTGCAGGCAGAAGCTTTCAAATAACTCAAGGCTACAGAGACCCCTGAATAACTTGAGGCTGTTTTTATAAACAGTATTTATTTGCCTGATTATGACTGTTTGGCAGTACGTAATAAGCCATGCATTTTGCTGTACTTGTGCAGCCATGTTGAAGTTGGGGCTGCTGTCAGAGGTCCTCTCCTGTAGGAGGTCCAGTAAGGTGAGGTACAGTATAAAGTACAGTAATGCCTTTCTTGAGAAACAGCGCTTATTGAAGCAGCGTGTAAGAGATCATTAATACAATGTATTGCATAAATGAAGCTTGAAAACTGCACATGCATGTTATATCTTCAATAATAACAAGCACAGAAAACACTCTAATTGATGAATAATAAATATAAAATTCCAAAAAAAAGGGGTAATTATGTATTACCCAAAGGGCTAAAATGAAACAGTGGTGTCATGAAACGGCGTTAAAGGAAAAAGTGCTAATCCAGAGGTTTTTGCATGAGGTTCAAGGTTAGACTGCTTTCATTTCATCAGAGGCTCCCTTGTCTTATAGAAACCCTGAGTATCAACTGAGACCCTGCAGGTAGTAAGTGTCACCCTCTGCTCAAGGTGCTGGGTGTTTTAGAGGTTCCAGATCACTTTTTCTGCCTTTGGATTCATCATTATCTACAGGGTTGATGATTTCTTCTGAACTAAAACAATTTTGTGAAGAACTCTTGTGAATCTGCATTCTTTGTGACTGGATTCTAATTCTGCTTGGCTTCTGTACATAATCCTGCATCTAAATTTGCCTGTTTTATCGTCATCACTATTGTGTATTTGTGTCCCCAGTCTGTGAGGTTGACTGAAGGTGATGCTGGTGTAGGTTGGCATGCCATTGCCATTCAGTTTTCCTTGCTAGTTACAGGCCTTTTTGTGTTATGCAGATGGACAAATTTAATCAAACTTAGAAGCATGGTAGTTGAATAAAATTTATTCATTTGTTTTTAAAACTGTTCATATGGAATGAACTTCATGATACATCAGATTGTTTGAGTAGTAACTATGGTAATGGAGACTGATGAGTATACCTGCACAAATCAGTTTATCCCTTCCATATTGGGTAAGACAAGCACCAGGGACAAGATTCAATCATATTATGCACTATAACATCTTGTATCATTAAACACAAGTTACAATCCATGTACAGGGACCGTTGACCATACTCACCATAGAATTATGATGATCACAGTATACGTTGCTCTGAATTTTTACATGTTTAGAACATGTGAAAAATAAGTGTAATTCTGCAAAGGGGTGTGTGGGACTCTCTTGGATCCCACGCCATTATTGTACATCATCATCACCCCGTGGTCAGTGTTTAAATGTGCAGCATCCAAAGCTTAAGTTGTCTCTTGGCAGAGGAGTTGTTGATGGCAGTGATTCACTGACACACTGAATGTTGACTTACTCTGCGACTTCACCCTGGCCAGAACTCTAGCGTACAGTGTCCATTTTTCACAACGCACCCCACTTCTCAGCAGGAGGGCACCGTTTGCCCACCAACTTTCCGTAAATGGGTGTTGCACTTATGAATAAGCATTTTAATATTCCTTTAAATGAGCATGCATTTGCTAATGGTCTGTAGTTAAGCATGCCTCCTAAGGGGGTTCATGTGTAATTGCCTTATTCTACTGCCTTTACATACTCATTATTTTCCCAAATCACATTACTCCTCCATGTAGCCAAGAAAGAATGAAGTTAATGGGGTCTTTTTCTCTCTTTATTATTATGATTCTATCAGAAATGCACAGGGCTCACAGTCAGATGTGTTTGATTTCTTTTGAATTGAGTGGTTGTTAGACATGAATGTTGCTGTGTTTAAAACTTTCAGTTCTGTACACCAGAGTTGTTAAAAATTGTGTGCATGTGGATTGATTTGTAGAAAATATCCACACAAAGACAGAAAAGCTTGTAAGGAAACAGACCATGTGAAAAAAAACAACTTTTTTTTAAGGTAGTTCATGTAAAAGGAAAAAAGTCCAAAGAAGTATTTTTAACTGTGCTGTTGGGTTGTTAGGGTGGGATTAATAGTAAATTATTGCTGTAAGTGTTAATTTGAAATCCCCTATTGCTGTAATAGGTGTGTGTGTGTGTGTGTGTGTGTGTGTGTGTGTGTGTGGGGCACACGATTTCCTGGTGATGAGGGAATTGCTGACCATGTGCTCCAACAAAGATGTTTCTTTTTGGTTTCTTCTTCACTAAAATTGAATTTACTTTGTTTTGGATCCTTCTTAATGGTAATAAAACAATAGAACAATAGTACCTCCGTCAGTAGATGTGTCCATGAGAAATGAAGAGCTTAATGAGACACTGTGCGAGACCACGAATACTGTATATTGAATAAATGGAGCTTGAAAATTGCAAAATAGATTAGTTACACTTTTAAGAACGGCAAACATAGACTATTTTATGGATAACATATAAAATTCCTAAATTCATTTTGAAAGTAACTATGGTGACTATGATAATGGATACTATATATCATAAATATTACTATATTTAAAACAAAAAAAAGTGTGTGTGAGAATAAAAAATATGGTATGCTAAACTAAAAGAGAGCTATGATAAAACAGTAGTATAGCAGGTAGCTTTAATTGCTGATGTGTTTTTGAAACATCACTCTCAGATGAACCAGCAGAAAACTGTTTTTTTCATTCTGTTAACAGCAACACTAGGTCACAGAATCTTAAAGGCAAGAGCAACAACATATAGAGATAAGTTACACCAACTGCACTACCTCCGTAAGTGATGAAGTACAACTGTGCAATTGTGCGTTTCTGTGAGTTGTACAGATGAAATTTTACAGAGAGGAAAGGTTCACTGAAGGCCACCACAATAGAATGCGTCTAGCTTTAAATAAATATATAACTTTAAAAAACTAAGACTTCCATACAGTTTCCTTTTAGTGTAATATTTAAAGAAATTGAAATCTTAGCACCAGTAATTGTAGTGTAATTACAAATGATACATTTACCTGACAACTCAGTTCAGTATTACTGCAAAACAGTCACACAGTCAGTTGTATTTTCAGAGACAACCGGAATGTAAACGTGATCCAGTGTAGAAGAAAACAGAAGAATGACAGAGAGAGAAAGAGCAGAAACCAAAACGCTAAACCAGAATCTACAACCCCCACCACCTCCCTCACAAATCCAGCCAGACACTGATTATACTTATGGGTGACAGGTAGGGATGACACCCCTAACTGTTAACTCCTAACCAGACACCGCCAGCTGCACCTGTCTAATAACACCCACTAGTAGTGAAACAGAAAGAGTAAAACCTCAGATATTAATTAAGAAACCTGGTAAAAGATGGTAAGGTCCACCACAGGATATAGAAAGGAAGGGTGCCATCCAACATGCCGATCTTCCCTACCTGCAGACATCTCGGTTGGGCTGGAAAATAAAACCCAGGTACAAGTACCCTTGTTTAAAAGCTCTGACAACCTCTATGAAGTCAATCTCTTATGGATGATTTCAATTGACAGATTGCAGTAGATTCACAGACAGGAGTCTTTAAAGGTTATGTTGCATTGTAGGTTTTTTAACATCATCTTTGTCAACACAGCACAAAAACTGGACCAGGACGGTCCACGGATGGGCAGGAGAGTGGCGTGGGAGTCTGTAGCCGACATCAGTCTGAATCGGAGTAAAATCAGGCAACAGTCCAACCCAGGAGTGTAGTTCATCCTGCAGAAATTGTTTCAGGGAACCATTACCTTTGGTGTTTTCAGCCAGACCCACAACTTTCACATTGCAGCGATTTTAAAATTCCATGTTCTCCAGTTTTGCTTGCTGCAGCTCCACCTTCTGCTCCAGAGTGACTATTAAATTAATTTTTGATTTCAGCAAATCCTCCAGCTTAGAGATCCTGTATTCAGCTTCATCAGAACAAGTCTACACAGATAGATTTGAGAATTTTGGTTCCATGGCTGCAAAGGAGGAGGAAAGTTTCTTCATTTCTGTGGTAACATCATCCAGCCAGCTTTCCAAGGTCTTGCTTAGCTTCCATAGCTTCAGCTTCCATACAGTCCTTTTGATTAAACAACTGATGTGAGAAATTTCTTAAATGCATTACTACATTTACCTCTGGGTGTGACTTGGTGTGGCTGGAGGCAGTACGCCTACAGTAACTTTCTGTAGCTGTGCAGTTTCAGTCAGGCCATTCGCCACAGACTCTACTTTTGATCTTTCCCCTTTTTGAGAGCATGGTGATACAGAAGTCGCATAATCTTTATTGTCCGTAAAGCAAGACATTTTACAATCTGTCACTTGTAACAACCCAAGGTCATATAAAGAGAGAAAAATGTAAAAGTTGTGGGTAGGCAAAATTTATGCAGCTATCTTGAAAATTGCCATGTGACCTCCCTCCGACTGACATTTTTTTGCTTTAACTTGGCCTATATAACTTTGTCCCTGGGCTGGTGGATGTAGTCTGTCTTTGGACACATTTCTGCTGCGGAGAGAGAAAGTGAAGGTGGAAGACACTGGTGAGCCACCCAACATTATCCAAGTTACGATGCGAATCCAGCACTGGACTGCTGGGCGGTTCCTACTTAATTTGGAATAACTGAATAAATAAAGCAAATAATTCCTTTGTATAACTTTATATACACTATAGTATTGCTTTTCATAGTCTGGCAATTTCATAGGTCAGTCAAGATTCCTTTGCTCATCAATCACATTCCTTTAGGGTCTGGCCAGGAAACAATGAGACTCTTTTCTTTTCATGTAAATACTGTGTAACCATATTTTAATATGAAAACAGAGCGTTCAAACTTTCAGCCTTGCGGAGAAGAAGGCAGCTGCCTTTCTAACTGGCTCTCTGATTCCTAATGTCAAATTGATCCTTCATGTAATAAATGATCCCGGCTCTGTTCCAGTTTTATGTGACTTTTTGGTTGCTTGTTAAAGGGTATTTGATGAAGAAATCAAACTCCTATGCTATTGCATCTCTACAATGGTTATTTTATGCTTCCTTTTGTCTCCTCTCAAATGGTTAGTAATCGAAGACTAGTGTGACTGTAGTGGTCTGTCTTACAGTTCTTTAATAGCTTGAAAAAGAAATGTGCCTCAGTGCTTTCTGTCATCTGTAAAGAGACAGTTTGTTGCTCTGTGTTATAACTCCAGCTCCTGATGCTTGGTTTCAGTTCTGCTTCATTATTATTTTGCGTGGCTAAAAGAGGTATTCTAAGCAATTAAAAATTTTGTCCATTGTCTGTTTTATGGACAAGGTGTAAGTGAAACTTGAGCAGTTTGTTTAAAGGACATATTTTAAGGACTATAGCAGAACCCTCTCAGGGGTCTGAATTGGCAACCTTCTTGTCACAAAGAGAAGAGTCTGCGTTTGGGTGGATGTGAAGTTGGAGTTGCTGGTACACGTGTGGAGAACTGTGCTGGTAGTTGAACAGAAACGACATTTAACATTCATTAAATTTTGAAAATTAAATCAATGAAAGACTTGCAAGGAGTTGCTCCATCTCATTAATGAGTGTTTGTTGACCAAAGTATCATTAATATGAAGTTAATTACTGTATGTTGATTAAACCACAGTTACTATATGTCAGAAACTGAAATTACTGTCAAAGAATTGTAAGCAGGATTAAATAACTGGCGTGCATATGAGTGCAGCACATGGAACTGTTGTTCCACCCCCCCCCCAGTTAAACTGGCACTGAAAACACTGCAAAAGATCTTGTTTCGAAACTTTTTTTCTTGCTAAAAATTTCTTAAACCTGCAGGTGGAGTTAATTGAACCTCAGTGGTAAATGGACCCGTGATTCTTCTCAGTGTCACTTAAAAGGCCCTTTTTTTGCTGCTGTTGTGGTCTCCAGATGTTGTTTGCTTTTCAGTGACCTAGCTGTCCAATTGCTGTAAAGCGTGGAAACAGCCTGTGAACTCGTTCTGACCTTTGGTGTTATTTACTTTTCCTGTCCTTTTTGCATTGCAGTGACTTTTCTGACAATATGTCAACTGGCCTGAAAACGGCAAGCGGGGGTTTCGTTTGTCTGTGGACTTCGGGGACTGTGGGGGACTCTCATGGGCACTGTGTGGGAGACTCATTCCGTCACTCATCTGCCAGCTTTGAACCTTCAAATTGCCAATTGACTTTGCTGCCACTGCTCATTCCCAAAGCCAGCATTAGGCACAGGTGAAATATTGGATGGCTCTGTTTATTATTGTAAAATGTGAAACCTCTGTATCTTTCGGCAGGAGGAAAAGCGGAGACAGGCTTACTTGGTAATATAGCTGCATCATTCAGTGTCGCACGTTGTAATTGCTTTATTTATTGATGAAGTCCTTTGCCCACAACAACATTAATACAAATGTTATTTGCAATAAAATAGTGACAAGTTTTTGAGTTGGTTGCATCCCTGCTGTGAAACCAAAAGAAAAAAATGCATCTTCATAAAAGTGTATTTTTAGTGCTTAAGTTTTGTGAAATTAGACATTAGCATTGGTGGCTTCTGACGATCCCACACTGAGCAGTACACCAAACCATATGTTAGAAAGAACTTTTTGCTGTTGGGATGAAATTGTTTTCCACATTCGTTGTCCAGTTCAAAACTCCTCCTTGTATCATCTTCCTACTGACAACTATGTACAGTAACTCCATGGGACTACAGAACCGTCCCCTGAGTACCATGTAGTCTTACCAGTTGCTACAAGATGTGGCCATTTTGTCTGCCTTCTAGGTTCTGAAACAGCTGTATGCTGCCGGGTAGGGTGTCGGCCCCACACCCAGACCTGTGTAGGGAATGTAGAGAGACCAAGTAACCTGAAGCACATGTCTTTGGACTGTGGGAGGAAACCCACGTAGACATGTGGAGATGAGCACATGCCAAGCAAAGCTGAACTTGCGTTGCTCGCTGTGCCTTCCTGGTGCAATAGCTGGCGCTAGTTAAATGGCTCATCTCTTCCTCAGGCGCAGACAGTGTTTAAGCCACTGGAGTAAGTTTTGTCCAAATTTAGGGCTGCGATACTGATTTTAAATAATTTGTCATCTGCACTTTATTTTTCCTTATAAGGAGCATTTGGCAGATTGATGTTGGATAATGAATTGCATGTGAAACTATTTCTGCACTGGGTAATTATTCATCGAACAGAGGTGACTTCTCCTGGTGTTCCAGGTCCCTGTGCAGTGTCTGTTTGGACTCTGGCTGCTGTTAATCACGTGTGTAGAGTCGGGAATATGCGGCAGAAATACTCCCAGTTCTTGGAAGGCTCCTTCTGATGACATAATCGCAACTGTTTCTTTGCGCACAACAGCAGATTCCCATCTTCCTTCCCTTTAACGCAGAGAATGCAATCTAATGATGACAAATGACAGACATTAAACCTTGCGGAGCAGCTGGTGATGGGGTTGGCACAAAAGTAGCCGTAGTGTTGCCGGAACTCTTCTTGCACGGTGACTGGAACGTGCCCTGAACACGCTGAATGTCACAGGAGTGGCTGCAACCATTTATCCTTGCTTTCAAACAACAGTCCGACTGCCTGAGTTCTGATAATGACTCTTGGGCCAAATAAGGCAGGGGCTCAAACAGACAGTGCACTTAGGTACATTTCAAGCTTGCTGTGTTTCTCCTTTGAACGAGTAAAACACCAAATAGGTGCAATTTTTATAGTGCTACAGTATTTGCAGCCCCTCTCTTTTGTTTCTATGGAGAGGGGACCTCGCCAGTGCCGTTTAAATGGTCTGTTAGGGTTTATTCACTTAGAAGGAGCCAAGTCGATCTCTGACTGCACTGTTCATTCTGTACTAGCCTGTTGAAAACAGTGAATCAATGTTATATTCATATTTACTGTATTATTTTAATTGGAAACGGTTGAACTCATCGCACTTTATCTCTTTGAGGGCTCCTGACACACACAAGTCTAAAGTAGTCAAACAGTGCAAATCTGAGGAACATTATGCCCGTAAGCAATAATAAAGTGTTCCGTAATGAGCCAGCGTGAGTGTGTAATACATCCTCCTCCTGCACGGACCGACCTGTGTGACCTGCGGCTGCCGTGTCAGCCGCCAGCAGAGGATCCACATCAGTGGTGGGAGTGGAAATGATCTCAGGGTCAACTAATGGGCCACAGCCTCCTGATATGTACACATCATGTTATATTCCAAATGCTGTTCTTTGTTGGATCCCACTTTCTTTCCTTGATTCATTTACTTATTTACCTGCTAATGAGGCACCTGGGTGAAGAGGCTATATCTGCTCCTTTGTTAATGGTTACATGTGCGATAACTTGAGTTTCTTACTGTTGTTAAAAGTCAGTGGCAGAATTGTCTTTTAAACTAGAGCATACAGCCCAGATTTATAATCGCAAGTCTCTTACAGCGTTAGCTTCCATCTATACTGAACGGTGCAGAGATATCAATAGTTCATGTTTGCAGCTTTTCGGAGATACAGATGCTGTTATAATATAGCTGCTGCTTTCTCCATGATCTCTCTGCTTTGGTTCGTCTGTTCTTTTACTCATTTGCATCTGTATTTGAAGCAGTTCTCAAACAAAAGGCCAACTGAATTCATTTCAATGTTTCAAACCTCCTTTATGGTAACGTTGTTCCTTTCCTCAGGAGGTTACAGTTTGGACGTTACTCTTCTGATGTTTTCAGAAACCCCTGCAAAATATGTTGAGGAACATGCAAACTCTGCACACTGAGCTGAATTTAAACCTCGGCCCAGACAGCCCAGACCATGTTACCCCCTGCACCCACACACCTCTTCCTTTCAAATCAGAAGTCATGTATTCTGTTCTCAACATTGCATTTTTCCCTTAATCTCTATAATGGTTTCATTTTAACATATACTGTAATTCATTGACTTTATAGTTGAATGGATAAAAAATGACTAATCCTTAAAGAAAATTGTACCAAGCTATAGCAGCATACATACAAAACACTAGTGGCAGAAGACTGCAATAACTGTCCAACTGACACATGCTAAAGTGTACAAATAAAACCTGTGCAAATGAATAAATGGTATCACTGGTGACTCGATAGCGCCCTCCAAGCGAGAGGATTTGTTATAAAGAGTAATGGCTGTTGACAGCAACGGCCTAAGGGGCGATATTCAGTGGTGCAGCCCAGCTGGACCAGTCTCTCGCTGAATGTGGTCCTCGAGCTGGGGTGACACACTCAGTGTGAGAGGTATTGTCTGTGATGGCTGGGAGTTTGTTTGGATGCCTTCCTCCAGAGTACCGCCTAACTCCCAGAACCAAACCAGCCTTCCTCAACAGGTCCTTCGGTCTGCTGGCATCTCCAGTAGTAATCATGCAACTGCAGAGAAGACCGCACCACCAACAGACTGGTTTGGAGCAGTGGGCTACATTCTCCCAAAGACCACAGCTTCCTTGAAAGTCAAGGCAACTCTGGTCTTTCTCATGCATATAAATATTGCATGTCAACTGTAACCTGTTGGTCAAGTGTCCCCTGAGGAACTTGTACATCCTCAGCACCTGTGCTTTCACCCCACCGGTAGTCACTGGACACTCTGGAACTCCTGAAGTCCACTGCTAGCATTTTAGCTCTTCCACTGTTGAACTGCAGTTGGTTGAGTCCACCCCCAGTCCTCTGTACTCAAACTTCTGCTCGTTGCTGGTACGCCCACCTGTAGTTTCACTATGTGCAGATTGCATGACTTGGTGTTTTGCCTGAAGTCTGAGATGCACACGGTAAACAGGAAGGGAGCCAAGGCTATCCCTTGAGGAGCACCCGTGCTGCTCATGGCCATGTGTAACACACAGCTCTACAACCTGAAATACTGTGCTCTGCTAGTTATGGAGTACATAAGGCAGGGCACAGTGGATGGTCTCTACCTGCATTGAGCCAAACTTCTCCCATAACAGCTCAAACCTTGGTTAAGACCAGAATTTCTGTGGTCTGAGTGATCGGTGAAGTCACGGGCACCTGACTAATAGTCATTTAAAGCTGACAATCACCTTTTCTTGGGAACTGCAACCAAACATCTTCCACCTCACTGAAATGCTTTCCTGGCTCAGGCTCAGGTTGAACACATGCTGGGAGATTGTCCAAAGATGTTCTGCTCCCACTTTCAGCACCTTTGGACTCATGCCATCAGGCCCTGCAGCTTTTCTCTGGCATGGTCTCCTCAGCTGTTTCCTCACCTGGACAGGAGTGAAAAACAGTCCAGCACAGCTGGATGGTGGAGGCTGGGCAGAAATGATGCTGACAAAGAACGCTGCAGGGGGGGAGCTGTGGTCAAAGCCAGTGAAGTTAATGGGAAGAAGTATGTGTCCCAAGGGGATTAATGGGGCAGCAGAAAGGGTTGATATGCAGAAGTGTGGATTGGCAGGAAGAGTGAGGGGACCATTGAATGTCCAGAGGTATGAAGCTGGGGCTGGAGAAGCATTGAGCCCTTTTTCAAAAGCCTTGGAGAAAATGACTAAATTGCTGACCTTTCACCGTTGTCAGTAGTTGTTTTTTCACCAGCCAGTTTGAAATATTCACAAAAGCCATATTTAAAGTTTATTAATATATAAGAAATGATCATCATATTGCCAAACTGAAAACGTTAAAGCAGTTGTTTATGACATAGTATTTTTAATGTAGAAGTTTAAAACAAAAAGTTTTGTCATCAGTATATATTATAGATTAACGGTTACTACTACAAAGACAGAAGGTAAGTGTTGCACTTCCTATGATATCTGACAACAGTGTGTAATTTTACTGTGTATTTGAACCTTTTTGGTCAAAATATTTTGAAAACCTTTAATCCCTCCCTGTATCTACTGATCCCACTGCTGTCTTTTTGGACCCCTGCTGCCAGGTGGCTGCTGGCTCAATGTACAGGTGATCAGCAAGGCTCTCCTTTAAATCCCAGCCATATCACAGGTTTCACAGTCTGGAGTCTGGGACTTAACTGCAGCTGCTCGTCTGAAAAGTGCCGAGATTTCAGATGTAGAGTTTATTAACATTTTCAGAAAAAAACCTGCCAGCTGTATATTTTTTAATCAGCATGTGTTCGTGGGATTTATTGTGTTTTATTGAAAGACCTCCCTGCTTGGTTTTTATTTAGTTTAGACATTCCGAGGTTAACTCACTCTATCTCTGATTCTCAAGGCCAATTGTGGGTATTCGGGTTCTTTTAGTTTGTGTTTAGATCTGATCATCCTTTATTGTAATTCTGTTTCAAATGGCATGAAAGCAAATGGTGTGGGACTTTTTTCCCTCACTTCTGTGATGAGTATAATAACAATGTCTTTAATTTTGTTTTGTTATGGGTGTTGAGGGTAATGATAATAAGGTTACACTGTTTATTTTCATTATTTTTATGAACGCGTCTATAGCGTTTATTGAGCAGTAAGGTCCAGGACACAGGGCTGAATTGTGCTCCGGGACACAGGGCTGAATTGTGCTGATTCTTGTCCCAGGTGGAACTCGAGCTTTTATACATTTGTGGAAGAAATCATTCAACTGCTCCAGTTATTGTATATAAACGAAAGCAATAAAAATGGCCTATTTCTTTGAGTTCTCACAAGAAGCGAATTGACTAGGAGACCAGAACCTCACTACAAAATGCAAGCAAGGCACTTCGACATAACGTTCCTACAGTGCAACATCACACTTTATAAATGGGTAAAATTATAATCTGCTTTGACTGTAAGCACCTGCTGAACATGAGTATAATAGTAGTTTATCAGACTGCTGAGTTTCTGCAGTAGTTAATGAAGTTTTCTGCTGTTTCCCCTTGCCCCCCCCCTTTGGCTGCAGGTTCAGGCCTGAATGACGGGCAGTGGCATGAGGTCCGCTTCCTGGCCAAGGAGAACTTTGCCATGCTGACCATCGATGGAGATGAGGCCTCGGCGGTGCGGACCAATACACCCATCCAAATCCATACTGGGGGCTCTTACTACTTTGGAGGTGCGGTACCATCCCTGCAAGAATGTCTAGCAGTTATGTTAGTAATGATAGATGGTATTTAACTGATTTGATTTTCGTTTGTCCTGTAGTTATAAGTAGAACAGGAGCTAGCAAGAAATAATCATTCCTTTCGGTATGCTTGAGTCAGTTTGCCTCACATACAGCAGGCAAGACTGTCCCATAAAGTTAGTTTAGACTACAAGTCAAACTCACACCAGTCCATCTTCCTGCCAGCCTGAGCTGCTTGGCATTGTCAGCTTGGCTGTCAGTTAATTGTGAGAGATTGTGTACCTGATATATTTATATGATTCACCCATCTTCCAGAGGAGAAAATGAGTAAAGCCTCTGGCTGCGGTCATTCCCAGGACGGCAGTTCAATTTACAGCTGAAAGGGAACATGATGAGAAAGGTTCTACCATCGTCTTCAGTCCATAATTGATCAGTCGGGCCAACAGTCCCCTTATCAGTCAGTCGCTGCCTTTTTGTCTCCTGCGAGATGTTCTGAGATGTATACGCCACAAACAAAGGTGTCCCAGCAGCAGAGAGGGTAATGAACAACTGAACTTGTAACCCAAACATTATTTGTTGAAGTCCTAGGAGGGATCCAGCTTTACCGATTGAGCGAAGTCATCCGTTTTAATCAAATGGCTGGAAAACCCTGGTTTCAGTTAACTTGTCAAAATTTGATGTGTAGGTCGGATTCACCATAAAGAATTTGGAAAACTAAATAGAAAAACTTGTATGAAAAGCATGTGGTTATAATTTATGTATACAAAAATGAAAGAAATGTCTCATCTACATTTTCACCAAAACAGTTACACAATGAAGATTATTGTGCGCTTCTTAAAAAAGTGTATTTGCTATGATAGAATAGCTGCTGTTGCAGTTGTTCTGGATGTTATTGTTTTCATAAATCATATCCAGGTTATTTTTAATTTGACAAGCAAAAAAAAAAAAAGCACAGAAGAGAGTATCAGATGAATATTAACAAAGCGTGTTCATAATATATCACCTAAAGACACATTAAAGTCATCAGTCCATAAGCATTTATCTCAGAGCAGATGAACAGCAGCTGCAGGGACACAGTGCGGCATTTTGAAATGTTCTATTCTTACTCTAATATCCGATTCAGTATTCGTACCCCGATATCCGATAAGACATAATACTAGTATTTTTTTAATCTTGTTAACTGTCTAAAGAGCACTGCGGCGGTGTGTGTGTGTGTATTCATCAGTTAATCTTTGGAAAATCTTCAATGAGTGTTATATTGTACTTGTCAAAACTTTCTGTTTACCTTAGATTGTGTGGGATTGCAAAAATGTCTGGCAATTTTTTTTTTTTTAGCTGCCCTGCTAGCTCATAAAAGAACCTACAGAAATACTTAAAAGTTCTTAAGTTCTTTATTTTCTAGTATGAACTTATTTTTTGCCATTACACATAGTTTACACACAGTTTAATGTTAATGAACCTAATATGCAGTCACCAGTTAATCGGCAACACAGTACAAACAGGTCACCGCTGACATATGGAAATGTTTATAGCTGAAAGCCAAAGTTTTTCTAATTACTGAAAGAATGAATCCTCCATGTGTAGAAGGTCATGTTTATTTCAGGGACTTAAGACAACAGCAGCCAGTGGTTTTTCTGGTGTTGCTGTTAGTGGTGGCGACGACCATGTGTTTATGAGAGATAAGACCATGACGGCACCGTTGGCATGCAAGGGGTTCCTTCCGAAGCACAGATGCGGGATCCTGTACGTTGGCTCAACCCAGAGCTGCTCTGTTATGCATGACATTCCCTTCCAAACTGGGGGCAGGCATGTCGTCCTCAGTGATATGCGCTATATCAGCATAGCAGTCGTGGAAGGTCGAAGTCTTGGCATTAAGGGAATGAAGAATACATTTAAACTATGCACAGAAAGACATCAAGGGAAGGAGGAACTGAAGGGTGCTCTGGAGCAACATGGGGAGGGTTGGGATTGTGAAGGATAACAGGGTAAAATGGCTACCGGGACACGTGGCCTGATTTCATTGTCATTACAAAGAAGACTGTCTACAAATGAGGCTTGTCATAGCTTTATATTCACATATGACACCAAACGTTTAATTCCTGCATTGATTTTGGGGAGTGACAGTGACACCTGCAGTCAGCTGGACACCTATAGGGTGCAGTTTTGAATTGAGCGAATGGCGCCCTTAAGCATTTTACTGTCTGATGGAGACTCTTCATGCTTCCTGGGTTTAAGGCTGATTAATACTGCTGCTCTGTTATAGTGCCATATAAACTGGAACATAGTGAAAATGCACAATAAATAAACATTTATCAAAGTTCACCTGCTTAATGTAATGTAGGATTGATGTGGCATCTATACTAGAAGCAAAGCATGCAAAGTGTACAGTCCATCGCAGGTCAGTCACACCCACATATTGACTGTCTCTCTCTCTCTCTCTCTCTCTCTCTCTCTCTCTCTCTCTCTCTCTCTCTCTCACACACACACACACACACACACACACACACACACACACATTAAAGGACAGTTCACCTGAAAAACATGTCTTTGGACTGTGGGAGGAAACCTGCGCAAACTCCACATTGGCTGAGCTTGATTTAAGTCCACGTCAGAAACCATCAGCTCAGGCTTATGAGGCATCGTCTCTGTCTGCTAAGCCAGAAAGCTGCCCATTAAATAACTAAAATGGACCTTAAATACCCTTTTGTGCATCTGGTAAAACCGTGTCTGATCATAATGACCAGCTTGATAGTAGAACTGGGACATGCAGAAGAACGTGTGCATTTTGCAGTAAGGGATTTGGTGCTAGATGTAGAACTGCGCTAAGCAGAGCGCCTGGCCAGCGCAGAGATCCACATGTACATCCTCACGCCTGATGGTGCACCCATGGTGGTGCAGAGCTGCTCTGGAATTGTCTCCTCATTCCGGTTTCCACACCTCCTTGAGCATGAAAATTATCAGCAGCACAGAAGCTCGATGGTTCATCATACGCAAATAATCGATCGCTCCTGTTCTACTTACTGAAGAAAGTGCAGTGTACGCCTAATAAGGTCACTGTGGAGTGCTGGCAGCATTACGAATTAAACCGAGGTCTGTCTCCAAACCCTGAGGGCTCTGCGTGTGAAGGAGAGGTTATGGTCCACAGGCGCCCGATATCTCAAGAAATGCAGATGCAAGACCAGCTGCATTTAGGTTTGGGGGTGGGTTTGAAGGCCAGCTGGCCATCAGCTTGCACTGTCTCCCATCACTCATGGCTGCAGGGTTGACAGCTGGTGAGATGATGCTTTACCCCCCCCCCCCCCGAGTCCCAGCCAGATGTTTGTGTCTGCGTCGCACCCCCACCCCACCTCCCAAGAGAACACGGAGACAAGCGTGCGCTTCCCTCGTCTTGCTCCATGGAGCCAAGCCAGATATGCGCTCTAGCAGGTGTGGGAAGCAGACATGACAGATGGTGATGACAAACTTGAGAAACTTCTCTCTACTTTGCTGGCATGCAGTTCACTCTCAAAAGGCGATGAAGAAGGGAAGTAGCGGTCGAAGAAGGCAGTGATGATGAGGATATGATGATAATGAAGATATTTTCATACCATATTAATTGGTGACAAAACACTAAGTGAGCATTTTGAGCATCGTAGAGACGTGTCATCTCGCTAGGATGAGATTCCACAAAGCGAGGTGCACAGCACAACTGAACATCAGTTCGCTTCGTAGATGTAACGTTTCTCTAAACCCTGAGGAGAAAAGACCACATTTTGATTATGCATCTTTAAGTGTTGAAGCACCTAATGAAATGTTCATCCAATAAGAGGCCCTGGCTTTCAGAAAGACTGATAAGTTGTTATGAGTACTCAAATGCGATAAACATAGTTCAAACAACATATTTCCACAAAAAGTGTGATATGTACCTGATGGCAGTAAAGGTTGAGGACAAGTACATGAGACAGAGGCACAGTGAACCTAGGTGCTCTTATCATTGGGCTGCCATTGTGGCTGAGTGTCACCTGCAGCTGATGCACTGTTCACGTTCCTTTCAGGTAGTTTGCACATTTTTTAGAAAAAAAAATCATTTGTACAGTAGAGGTAGAGCACAGTATGTAAAAATACTTTGTGTATGAATCTTTACAATTAATATTGCTACTGCTACTGTTTATTAGCTTTTTTTCCCCAGAAAAATGTTTAAAAAATTTACCCCAAAAAAATCAGCTTGATAAAATCATTTGGCATCTAGGACTGATGCAAGCAGGACAAAAAGAGAAAACAGACAGTGAAGGTTGGGGGTGGGGGGCAAAACAGTGGAGGGTGTGGTACTGAATGGGCTCTAAACTGGATTCAGGCTGTCCAAGGTTTGAAGTAATTAAATAAAACGAAAAATATGATGTGCAAGTAAGAGAAGAGATCTGAGTGTGACCCCACATCTACTCTCTGCAGGATACTTCTTGCGAAGTGCCTCAGCACCCCTGCAGCGCTCCTTCCAGGGCTGCATGCAGATGATCCACGTAGACGAACAGCTTGTTGACCTGCGGGCTGTTGAGCAGGGCAAGCTGGGAGACTTTGAGAACGTCAGCCTGGACATGTGCGCCATCATCGACAGGTAACGTCACGTCTCCTCTTGTGGCGTTGTATGCCGCTACACCCTCTCGATAGCAGTATTTGTTTAATTATTTACACAGAAGATGCTTTTATCAGGCAACTTGTGACCTTTTGTCAAGCTGCATGTTGGTTTTCAGCTGAAGTTATTCAGAATACTCAGCTTCTATCTTCCTCAGGGTTAAAATTTAACACATTCTCAGTTATCATTCTTCCACTTCATTTTTACCAGGCTCAGGTACTGCTCTTGCTTCTCACACCTAACTCAGGTGTCAACTCACTCGTTGCCTGAACTCAGTACTCTGCTCCCTCCCACCTTGACTGTACCTGAGCCACCTCTGATTCGCACCCTGTTTCTGAGGTACACTTCTGTGTGGTTCCACACTAAAAACCTGTCATGGAGAACAAGCACAACTGGCCAGTTCTGGACAGGAGGTTGGGAAAATGGCATCAAAAACTAGAAACATATGAACAAATTAACAAGGCGCATAATTGTTTTATCAAACAAATGCAGAATAGGGATTGACACACGTTTCGCAAATCATCTTCATCCCGGTTCCATCAATCTTGTGCAACTCGCTCCTTGATAATGGCTCAGAGCTCTGCAGACTTTTGTCTTTAACTCTTCTGTGGGATTATATACCTTTTCAAAATGATCTTCAGCAGCTACCAGTTTAAACTCCAGAAAACCATTCCATACCACTTCCGGTCTTCAGACGACTTAACAATCATACTCCCTCACCTCTTCGTGACCTTATGCTGTCATGTTGATGAGATAGATACCTGCCAGAATATTTTGCCAAAAAAGCCTTTTGTATAATACAGCTCTGGTTCTGCTATTTCCATTAATCCAGTGTCAGCCACGAACATTACATTACTACCTTAATCTGCTGTAAAGCATCTTTGAGTTCAACGTAGATACGGTTAACTGGAGTGAGTCCTGGAAGGACAGGGTGTAAGGTGAGGTGCACGAGCCCATAGCAGGATCTTTATGTTGCCCTTTATAAATAGAATTGTGCTGCTTTTGTTGTTCCTTTTGGTTATAGCTCTGGATTAGTGTCCAGTAGGCTGTGTATCTGCAAAGCTGTAGGGACTCTCACCGTGGCCACACTGAGCCCACCAGGGTAGCGGTCACACTCAGCATCAGTCGAGTTGTTGGGAGTGGTATTGCTTGGGGGCCCTTGAGCAGCGCATGGCTCAGCGAGGCATCTCTGCCGAGACTGACACCCCACTGTGAGCACAGCTGAACCTGCTGGGAGCTGAAATGGAACCTCAGGGGCAGCACGGGGGGTGACTCGCTTGTCTTGTGGAAATGCAATTCTGACAAAAGGTTGCTGCATCCATGAAAGAGTGTTTTTAACCTATTTGTTTGGTATGTCAAGTCTTTCCATTTAATTGCATTTGGGCTGTGTGTTTGGGTATGACTTCATGTTGAAGAAATGGTGACGGTCAAAGGGACAGTTTTTTTTTGTTTTTTTTTTTTTTTTTTTAAAAAGGCCACAACTGGGAATGAGACACTTCATAAATGTTATTTTCTGCCAGTTTTTACCTTTGTGTATTTATTTTGTAAACAACAAAGTCCCCTTACACTCTCTATCAGTCACGATTGACTGCCCCGTGACCAAATTGAGGGGTTGTGGCAGTTCAGGGCCTATTCCAGAAACGTAGAGCACCAGAGTGTCCACACATACGCAGTCACCAAGTAGGGGCAGTTTAGACTCTCCAGTCCTGCTGAAATGCATGTCTTTGGACTGTGGGAAGAACCATATGACAACAGGGACCAACTGAGCAGCTGTGGGGCTGTGAGGCACTCTTTTATCTTCTGTGCTGCTGCGCTGCCTTGGTTGTGCAGCAATATTAATTGACTTTGTTGTTGTACAGTAGATGTTCCCTCAGAAAGCGAGTATCCACAGCCTCTGACGGATGTCTCTAATATCAGCAGTCAGAATAGTGTTGTGTTTGCAACACACTTTGTCAGTTTGGGCAGCACAACGCAGCAATACTTGAGGGCACGTGCAAAGTGCTTTTATTCCTGTTATTGCATTAAAGTGCTGGGAAAGGATGGTCCCTGGTACATACAGGGACAGGGATGCGCAGTCCGGTCCCGTGCTCTGGGACACCTGCTGTGAGGGGAAGATCTGAACAGGTGGTCAGGCATGAAAACATTGTGTACAGATGTGGTTTGCCTGTCCAAGTCCAACCCCCCCCCGCAGCCTCTCATTTCACACGGTCGTCTTGAAGAAAAACTAAACTAAACCTCACAAACACTCCCAGCTGTAAGGGCGACACGCTGTGAAGGGTATTTCAAGATAAACAGTTCCCTTGTAGCATAAATCAGCACAGATAGGAAACATAATTCCGACAGAACAATAGCACGTATAAATACAGGAGTATTCGCTGATTAGCTGAGATTTATTTTACCTTTTGCACTGAGGATAAGGAGGTTTGTTCTTCAGCGATCTGCTTCGTATTAAACCCTTTCGATCCATCCCATTGGAGGAAAAACTGAAATTGCCTGCTAAACGTTTTAATTAATAATATTGGATTAAATCACTCAGTTTGGATGCAGCTCTGTTGCTAAGTGAAGGAATTGCTGAGACACCTCCTCAGCAGTGCAGTTTCTTGCCGGAATCACGTAGCGTGTGTCAGAACGGGGGGACGTGGTGTCGTTTGCACTGGAACCAGTGTTGGAGCAAAGCGCCGCGAGGAACAGCATGACACGTTTAATTAACTTCTGAACAAAGGCCTTCTGCAGTTAGGAGGGCTCTCCATGATGCCGGTGCAGCAAGGCTTTTTCATATAAGAGGCCCACTGTCCATTCCTCATTTTCAAAGGTGCCATGGTTACCGAATTACTATGATAATTACTCTTCGGACAGAATCAACAAGTTCTCCCTCTGTCGGGTCTGACAGCGCAATAACTTTGGCCGAGCTCTACCTGATTAGACCGGCTGGCCATTTCGCCCGGGCAGCAACCTTGTGGTAATTAAGGGGACTTCTGCAGTATTAATAGAGCACCTTGTTAGCGTGACCTTAGCTCACCATTAGTTCTCTTCAGAACAGGTGTGATGAAAAATCAACCTTTCCGTTTCTAACGATGTCGACATTCCGTGGAACGGCGCTGAAGGAGAACCAAATTGGTGGCGAGAAGCCTTACTCAGCTGTGTGTCTCCAGGGACAAACAACCATTTTTTCCCCCCACTATAATGAAGAAAAATGTTCACTCAATAAATTTATTTCAAAACTCTAGTGACATTCAAACTGTACACAAAGACCAGCCTGTCTTAGACATCTCTCCGTCTGGCTGTCATTTATCCATGGACCCTTTCTTACATTAGTATAAGTAATACTGAGTTTACCAAGTTATTATGTCAAATGACAAATTCAAATTTTGCTTATATTTTACGTTTTTACAATTCTGTCTGTAACGCTTGGCGTAGATGACACACGCGAAAACGTGAAAAATACAAAAAGTGTAAAATAAAACTTTTTGGAGTGGTGTGATGTATATTCATACAAAAAAATTCTGAATTATTTATAACTGTTTGGCCCAGCTAATCAAAGCTGGTAGCCACGGTGTCCTTTGTGGCCATTGTCAAATTAATTAACGCAAAATGAATTAATTCAAAGTTAATTAATAAAAAGTAAAACGTGTCGTCCTGCTCCTCACAGGTACCGCTGCAAACGACATGTCCCCCGGGTATCGTGTCCCACGGTTCTGACACAGAGTACGGGACTCGAGCGAGAAAGTGTACTGCTGAGCATCAGGGCTGCTTCCGAACTGAGCAATTTACTCCCATCAGTTAATCTTATCTTATCAGTACTTAAAATAAGTACTCCAGAGTGGGCAAAATCATGAGAACTGTTATTCTGTGGCATTGATGTGGAGTCAGTAACTCGTCACATAGATCATCCTGTTACTCTTGTGCTCACCTGCCCAGGTCAGAAAGTGGAGAAGTAAATAGTAATGAGAGGCGGTTCAAACCACCATCACTTCCGGTTTCACCAGAACGGCGGGCTGTCGCTCTTGCTGTGCCTGTCTCCACTCTCCTGGCTGTGCAGCACCTCGCTCTCCGTCAGGTCCCTGTTGAATGTTGGACACGGCTGCCTTGCCTCCTAACACCCTTGAGCCCCTTTACCCAGGTCCTTGAAGAGGAAATTGCCGCCAGGTGTGGGTGGGTCACACAGCTCCCAGTGTTGCGTCCCAACCCCCGCGGGGGCCTGCCTGCGCTTCTGTCCGGCCGTGAGCCGCTCCGTGGTGGATCACAGCCAGTCCTTCTCTGATGTCTGTAGATTTTTCCTGCTAGCGTGTTGATATCACATAGGCCGTCATCCCCAAATGTTTAAACTGAACACGGTTGCCTCCTTCTGGCCAAGGTGGCTGCGAGAGTGTCACTGGACAGAGTGCAGCCGTATCTCGAAATACCGTTGTTGCTGTGCACATATTTTAAAAAAATACAGTGGTGAAAATGAAGAGGTCAGTGCAGTGGTTCCCATCCTGTGCCTGGTGAGATGGCAGATGCCAAGTGAAACAAATATAACAGGAGAATCATATACCAACAAACTGGTCTACCCCAATGCCAGTTTACCCCCTGATCAGTCTCTTTTCCAATGTGACACTTGTTGCTGTCCTTACCCCTGCCCCCGTCACTCTCTCCAGGCACCCACCCTGACCCCCGCACTCCCTGTAAAGTCGGGTATGAAACGTAATAAAATGTTTTTGGAGGCACGTATCTGACGGAACTCCTGGCTGCACTCTGCCATCAATCATTTGCTTCAGATCTGGAATTTCAACTTGATTTGTCATTTTTGGGTTCCAAGTTTTGGTAATATGCTGTAGCAAATTTTCCGAAAGTGAGAGTTCAGATAGAGGCTGGTACCTGTACAGCAGTTGCGTCTGTTAAAGCACATGGAGTTACACAATGCTGGACATAAAACCAGAATGATGAACTGAAAATGCCTCAGCAATACTAGCTAAAATCACAAAGTACATGTTGAAAAGAGCACCAGTGTGGTACAGACGCAGGCCACTGCTCTGGTCAATTATAGATCTCCGATTAAATTTTGAGCTGGAATATTAAGTCTGTGACTTTGAAATAGTGATCTTCTTTCTTCCCCTCCCATGGTTCCAGGCAAGACAGGCAGCCTTTCTCTAATGGTGTAAAACTTTAAATGTGAAACTCCTTCTTTACCTCACCTAGGGGATTACAGTGGATTTCAAAGCAGCCTTTGTCTGCTGGACTAAGGCTTCCGATCCCCCTACCAAAGAAGGGAGGCCTCACTCAGGATCTGAAGACATGACGTCTCTAAACTCCACGCCTGCTGCAACGCATGGGAAGTCATAGCGATGAGCCCATGGGTGCCCTTTTTGAAAGGGCATCAAAGAGCCCCCCACTGTTGCCAACCAATTAGCAAAGTATGTTATGTATCACTCACAACAACACTTCATCACTGTCACACTACCCACCTGGGCCTGGAACCCCAAGAGGCAGTTTTCTCCTCTGTCTCCACTACCTACTGCAGTTTTTCCTGTGGTTTTAACATTGTGCATAATAGAGCTATTTGATGTGTCCCGTTCTGTACTCTTGTACAATCCAACCTCAAATGATCCGGGTCAGTGAAAAGAGAAAGTCCTATACACAAATAACACAAAGTGAAATAAACAAATACACATAAAAATAAATAACACAATATAAGGAAGTGCAATTAGACATAGATAGATAGATAGATAGATAGATAGATAGATAGATAGATAGATAGATTTATTGATTTATTGATTTAAAATCTAGGGAGGGAAATGTATGCATGCGGTGGAGAAGGTTCTGACCAACAAACACTATTTCATAGGTGACTTACAAGGTTCCTGACCTAAAAAATGTGGCATCAGACCAGACATCCTATAAGAAGGAAAGGGAGGAAGGGAGGGACTATTTCCAGCCTGATCACACCAAAATTTTACACTCTTTCCTAAGCCAAGTTCAGAAGCCGCCTTTCCGCTGCAACAGCCGGGTTGTACCTTTTAACAGCTCTGCAGCAGCCCTCCGCTCAGGCAAATCGACTAGGAAAATATTTACCCCAGCTGCCAGTTCCCAGGACTCCGCAGCCCTCTCCCTTGACAAATGTGCCGCACTGCTGTGCCTGGATGTTGAATACGCAATGAGCCGTGCATTGTTTCCCGTGTGCAGGTCCCCATCACCTTCCTTCTTCTGCCAGGAGTTAAACTGTGCTGGAGAGCCAGAGTGAGACACTTAGGACTGTTTGGAGGAAGGAGTTTCCTCAAATCTGCATTCATCTTGGTCCCCAAAGCGTGTGGCCGTTGCAGAGGGGAGGGGTTGCGTTTGAAGAAGTCAATCACTCGGTGTGAATCATTCCAGGTGAACAGCCCAGAAATGTTCCTCATAGACTCGGCCATATTATACCCCCGAAGTGCTGATATACCTGCTATATAATTCCAGCAGCACAGCACGCCGACAGTCCACCTTGTTGTTTTGCGGCAATCTGCACCCCACGCTGTTCGCTCTGCGGGGGGGGCACCTGGAAAGTCTCTGGGCAAATCCATTATTCATGCACTAAAGGCACATTCTGTGGATATGGTGTTTGATGTATTTGGTGATTATATTCTTATTGAACTTTAGCCTCAGCATTGTGCTTCTCTGCTGTGCATTTCTACTGTTTTTATCCACATGCAAAGTATTTTCCCAAAGATGTGGTAACACTGTGGTAAAGGGGAGGGTTTGACTATTCTGTGGGAGACTTAGTTCATGGGCAGTTACTGGGGAGCCTAAGGGGTGGAGTGCTCCATGTTGGTCACTCGTTTTTTGCACCAAGCATTTTTTCCCCCTCCTTCCCCCCCGAAGCACAAAACTATTTATCTACAGCAGGGAGTGAGAGTCAACAGTCTTGTGGTTTGATTCATACTACAGGTATGCAAATCATTGGCATCTCCCAGAATGCCGTCTTTGTGATGACATGATGTGAAGTGATTAATTTTCTCTTATGATGAACAATTTTTGGAATAGAGATTAATTTTTTGCCATCAGTCCAATTCTGATGGTACACAAACAAATGTAAGTGTAATACCTTGGTTTAGCACTAGCTGTGTTCTTTACAAACGGCGCATAAATGGAGCTTGAACACATAAAACTAAATACACCTGTTCTTCAGCTTACATTCCTGAACAGTTTTAAACCAGAAAAATGTAAGTAATGAGCCTGTTTTGAATTATCTTAAATGGGGGAAAAAAAATCTTTGGGTATATTCCCAAAAAAACCGCAAGTGATTTCCTGAAATATCACTGAAATACTGTAAATACCCCCGAAACATCAACATTCATTCAGTCACGTTCTCTTCTCTTGTCTTCTTGCAGAGCAACAGACATTTAGCAGCAATATTTGCTTAAAAAGTGCAAGATGACAAATTAAAAAATTTAACTATAATGAACCGTGTTCACAGTCGGGGAGGTTAGAGGAGACGGCGTCACGCTCACAGTCCCAGGTGTGTTTCCATCAAACTGGGAGCACGATGAGACACCGTCCCTTTTCCCTTTGCACACACACGTCACACGCGCGCGTTTTCTTAATCTTAATCTCACGTTTCCCGTTTTATTATAATCTTTGCACACGTTTTACCTGTTGTAATGAATAAGTGCTGATGAGCTAAATTGTCTTTCTTTCTTTGTGTGTTAGTGTTGTGTTTGTGTGAGTGTATGAGCTGGGACAAGGAGGAACTTGCTGGGAACACACATTTCTAGCGGTTATTGTGATAAAACAGCTGCTTGGCACAGCTAACTGGGCACAAACCCACAGCCCCCCCCCCCCCCCGGTTTGGATGTTATGATGGGATTTTGGAACAGAAGAGGAATTTTTAATTACACAGTTAGGCTGGACAACAATCTATCAAGCATCCAGAATGCAAGTGGGCATTTTTTGTATGTAGTTAAAAGATGTTATACGGTGAACCCTGAAATTCAACCCCAAAGCAGGAGATGTTCTATTAGGAGGGGATGTCGGTAGATGTACCTTTAATAATAGTGAATAAACACAGATTCCAAAGAATTTGTTTAAATTTTTTTTTTTTTAATGTGGTGAGTTATAATGGTAAATTACTCAAAGAACTAAAATAAAAAAGAGTGAGAAGATGCAGTGCTGATGGGTGTCACTGTGCTGAAGTGCAGATGGAGAGACCAAACCCAGCAAGAGCCCAAAGCAGCTGCTGGCTGTGTGGTGCCAGAGAAACCGTGAGTAGTTTATACACCGGCCAAAGTACACAGTCTGAATTCATAAATACCAGATTGTTCAAATGAATGTGAGGTGCGGAGGTTTGCACGTGAGTTTCAGGGATTGAACCACACGAGTCTGAAATACAAAGGAGCAAATTAAGCAGCATCAGTTCTGCAGTTACAGGTTTGTAATGGTGCGTTTGGGGAAACTCAGGGTGTTTTGTGTTTGTGCACCGGGTCACAGCAGCACTCAGGACTAAACAGCACAACGAGAAGCTGCAAACATGTCCACACACACACAAGGGCTGAAGGTCAAAAGGTGACAGTAATTCACAGGTATGATCACGTAGCCCTGCCTTGTAAGTTCCACAACGGTGCCCAGACTTCCCACAGTTCCTTTGAATTGCCATGCCCATTGAATACTAATTTCTCAAGCAGGCTTTGCCCTTCGCAGAATGTAATTTTTCAAAAAAGAAAATTAAACACTTTGGTCATCTGCATATTTACAGAAGGAAGACTACAGCAGTAAATCACATTTCTTTGCCAGGTATGGACAGTCCTCCACTTACAATGTATTCAACTTCTCCCGTTGATGTTATTTTATTGTTTTCAAGCCGAAGTGTTTGATCGTAACATCAAACAATGGCCGTTCCATCTGCAGTGCAGCATCTGCCGCGAGGCACCATGGTGTTATAGTGGTTTGGGTCTCAGTCAGGGTTTGACCTGGAGTGTGGCGACTCAGGGATCCGCTCAGGGAGATGTGGCGAATGAAAGTGAACGAGTAAACATTAAAGAGTGTCATTTTCAACTCCTAACGTTTGGTCACTGCGTTTAGTCTCAGTCGGCGTTCAGGTGTCCAGCTGCGATTGTGTTTCATTTACAACAAATTTGTTTTGTTTACAGAACGTTCACACAGTATCTGTAGTACTTTATTTGTGTTATTAGTGTTGTGTATTAGTGCTATTCCAACATGAATGATGTGACATTAGTGAACAATATGACAAAGCCCTATTATACAACATAGCATTCATGCATGTTCTTGGTTTATGTATCCTTATGGCTTAGAATTATTATTATTATTATTATTATTATTATTATTATTATTATTACTATTACTATTATTATTATTATTTTATGCACTACGCAGGGTGATTTGTGACTTATGACGATGATGTCCGAACAGAACTTCATCATAGGTTTTGACCATCTCTACATAAGAGGTATCGGGCAACGTTCAAACAACTTCATCCAAAAATAGATTGAGTAGAAATGAGATTTTTGGTTTCAGGTTTTTTGAATAGTTGAGTGAGGCTTGTTCAAGTTGGCCTGTGTCTCTTTGCAGTCCCTGTTTCTGGAATGTTTCGTGGCTCTTCGGGATCCTTCTTGTAAACTCCCTACAGCTCCAGCACAGGCTAAGAAATTTCTACATTCTTCAAGACTGAGGTGTACGAGGGTCTCTTCCGCAGTGACTGATGTTTGAACTACAGCAAAAGTAATGATGGGAGTGTGTGAGCGACGGATGAAGGGAGGAAGCAGGGAAAAGTCATTCTGTTTGAGAAAAGCAAACAGTCTCTGCAAACATGCTGCGAGAGGATGAGTCTGGGGACATCGGGAATTTCAAATGAACCCTGCAGTGAGAAAAAGCGCCATGTTCCCTGGCTGCAGATACCTGGCTGCTCCTCCGAAGAAGCAGCACAGGCGATCTGCTATTAAATGTTCCACAATAGGGAATGATTGCCATAATTAAGTGGCATCCGATGTCGTTTCGTACGTCTGTCGGCCGGGGGTCTGAGCAAGCAGTTGAGAATTTGGTGTCTCCTCGTGTACGTTGCTGCTGTGTTTTATTTTCAACTGATTTAATGTCTCGCCCTCCTAGGTGTGTGCCCAATCACTGCGAACATGGCGGCAGGTGCACACAGACCTGGGACAGCTTCAGCTGTGCCTGCGATGGGACGGGATACACCGGGGCCACCTGCCACACCTGTGAGAACCTGCCTGCCTGCCTGCCTACTGCTCGAGAATGTTGGCTGGAGCTACGAAACACTTTCAGAAATGCTTAATGTCACATGCAGTTATGTTTAAAGACATGTACAGAGTCTTATATAAGGGTTTTAATGCTCAGCATCGCTCAGCCTGAAAGGTTTTCTTTACGCAGCATTCGAATCTAAAACAACAGAAAAAGTGTTCAAGTAAAAGACACGAGTGCTCTGTTGAGAAAAGCTATCATTTAAAAAGCAAAGGCCTACAGGGTATATTCTGTGTTAGGTAGACGGTGCATCATAATGAACAGCTTTGCTCATCATCATGCAGTGCAGTTTGCAGCGCAGTGAGAAGAGATTCCGCAGGTAGCACAGAATACAGGAACAAGCCCTCAGCACCAGATCAGTCGAAACAGAGGCACCATATCAGCGAGACCCCAAGTGCAGACAGTGTAAAGAAGCCCTTGAGACAATCGAGCGTCCAGTAGTGGGCTGAGAAAGTGTGCGTGAAAAAAGAAAATGTGTCAGTGTCACGTGTGCCAGCCCAGAGACTGAATTTAAAAATGTCATCATATTAAATGGCCTTTTTTGGAGTTTTTGGAGTGAATCTAACTACACAAAAGCCTCACTTAAGGTGAGAAGTACTCATGTGCCAAGTCTGCCTTGAAAAGCAAAGTGCGAACCAACAGATAAACACAGAATGCTTGTCCGTGGATCCATCACTCTCTCACACTCACACACACAGAGTGAAATACAAAGCAGTCTGCATTCTGATTTCAGTGTTGTCTGCCTGTAGCAAACATTCAAAACCTTTAACCTAAAACATATTTTGAATGGTTTGTTTTTCTTGGGATCCAGTTAAATAACCACATGATAAAACATGCTCAGAGTTTGAAAAGTGTTAAGAAATGTTTCTAAAGTCATGGAGTTGAGGACAAAGTGCTGCATTATGCTGTATATTGTGTTTGGAGGTAAGTTGTGGAGGCTTCGCTGTCTGCTGCCATCCGGATCCAGTGTGTTCCGCCAGAGAATAAACACCATTTGGGCCGTAGTGGAGACGATTGTCAGGGATACGATGCGGTGCCGGCCTGTTATTGTTTCTCTCATGTATCCTAATATTCAACGATAACGTTTCTGTCATGTCCTTCAGCGCCAAATTACTCAGTCATACTGTTTGGCACAGACCGCTGGGCCTCAGCGGCATTTATTGTAAACTCTCCTAGCCATTCATTTTTAAGAGGAGAATAATATACCCATCAAGTGCAGATAGACAGAATGTAAAATGCATCTGCTTCATGTTTCATTTCTCTTTTTTCCTGGGACTTTTCCAAGTGTTCGTGAACATCAGTGGCAATAACAACCAATAACAATATTCGTATCCAGGACATTACAGGACAGTAAACTGCACGATTACTGGCACCTTTCATGAAAATGAGTAAAAATGAATATATAAAATGAATGACACATGCAGTGGGTGACAGTTTGGGCTTAAACATGTGAGGAAGCCATTTACTTTTATTTTAGCAATATTTTTTCAAATGTAAACAGATTTCATTGAGTTTTTTCTACAAAATAGGTTTAAAAATGATTGGTGTCTCATGATTAATGCAGCAGTCCCTCAGTATCTCACTTTTCACTGCAGCGGCTCTTGAGAACAAACACCTGAATATCGAAATCCGAATGGAAACTTTTGTTGTAACAAATTTTTCCAAAGCTTTTCCATCATAAAAAAAAACCTTAACACGAATAAAAATCTGAATGTGATAAGTCTCTGGCAGCCTGTATTAATTTTTGCTTGTTTTCATGAACTGGGCCAAAATATCTCAAGTCAACTGTGTATTTCACACTTGTGCACGAAGTTTGTTTCATCCTGTAGCAGCATTTTCGCACCTTAAAGTTTCCGTGGAGGGAATGTTCTGAAGTATATGTAAATATTTGAAGGCAGCCTGTAACAAAACTGAAGCACACAGTTCATATATTTGGAGAAAAATATGTTTTGTTTGGGAAAAAAACATGTATGTTGGACATGTATATTTCTAATAATATTTGTAAGAGCAATACGGGGAGCCGCTACATCCACTTCTCATGCTGATACCTTGTTTACCGGGCGTTATAGATTATAAAAGGAATTACTAGGAGTACAGATTTCAATATGACATCAGTATTGTGTTTAAGTGTTTGATGGATGCCTGTTAAATACAGAAACACAAAGAAATGCAAATACCAAGATTTCTGAATTTCAACAAGGCATAATTTAGATTTTTGCAGGTATATTTTATTATAGGATAACACATTCATATGCTAATTTTAACACATTATTCTTGTTGCCTCTCCTCTGTGCAGCCATTTACGAACAGTCGTGTGAGGCCTACAAGCACCTTGGCAGGACGTCGGACACATACTGGATAGACCCAGATGGGAGCGGTCCCCTTGGACCATTCAAAGTCACCTGCAACATGACAGGTAAAACAAATCTGGGTTTTACACCTCTATTAAACATACACACAAAAAGTGTTCTGTGTGAAAGACGTTGAGTGCCTTCCGTCTGTGACTGAACAACCTTTACAGTAAATCAGTGTAAAAGAATAAACTGAGCAGGGAATTAAGGAGCCATTTTCTTTAATGTGCCATTGATGCTCTTCCTGAATTCCTTTCATTCATACAGTGTGTGCAGGTTTCAGGAAACCACTGATGTTCATGTTTAATAGTACTGCATTAGTATATTGTATGTATTGGTATTTATCGGGCATGATTAGCAGTACGTAAAAAACAAAGGACATTAGAGGGTAATTTTGGTGTTTTAACTGTAATGCTAAACTTTGAGGGGAAACTGGGAACGATGAACAGATTATAACATGTCCAGAAACTGAGCTAGAGGTCCTGTACTTGCAGGTTCAGTGGTCACTGGGGTATGGGACAGAACACAGTGATAAAGGGTCAGGCACCATTAGGGAGACGTGGTATTGGATGCATGTTTTCTAATGCTAGACTGGTGAACGTTCTTGGAGATCCAGAGACAGGTCATTTATGTGCGTGAACCTGGGTGGCTCATAGGTATGGTGGTGGATTAAATCACCGTGTCATCTTCCGTTCACAAGTTTCCCAACATTTTCTCTCGGGTTCTGTCAGTGCAGGTTCTACAGGTGCGCGTTGCTTTCGGTGTGTCTCAGAAAAAAGTGGCTGAAAAATGTTGAGTTCTATGGGAACCTGTGAAACTCAAATGAGAAAAAAGAAAAAAATGTCCTTTCGCTTTTAAACGTATGGAATGAACAGCTTTTCAGTGCTACAGATTTATCCTGACTTTATGATCTGTTTGCACTCCAGAGGATAAGGTGTGGACCACAGTGGCCAATAGTCTCCCCGCCCAGATGCCAGTGAGTGGCTCCAGCAGGGAGAAGCGTACCGTCCTGCAGCTCAACTACAGCACCTCCATGGACCAGGTGACCGCTGTGACCAGCAGCTCCGAGCACTGCGAGCAGCACGTGGCCTACGCCTGTCGCTCGTCCCGGCTGCTCAACACCCCGGGTGAGGCGCGCTGGGCATCAGTGTGTCCGTTCTGCGTTGATGCGTCAGATTTTTTGTATTTGTGGGGTTCGCTGATTGTGGTGGCCTGATTTCTATGCATCCTTATCTGTCTTTGTGTCATATGAGGGGGTAATTGGGCAAAAGGAAAGAGTAAATATACACAGTCGTGACCTCCTTCTTCAGCAGGACCCCAGATGCAAAGTTAATACACAGCTGTGCCTATTGCTGCAATTGTACTGATTGCAGATTCACTCAGAGCTTCCGGCTCAGTGTTTTACCGACTCTGCTTAGTTTACGGCCAACTTGTGCTTATATGATGGTAAATAATTATAATAGCAATCCAATTTTGAAAATAAAATGTAAGAAAGTTGTCAAAAAATTAGTTTTTAATGTGGCAACAGGTGGGTTTTTCAGACTTGAGCAGCTTGAGGAGGACTGGCTGGTGGACCCTTCAGTATTTACTACGATGTTGTAAATAAGAAAGCAAAATAAAGAATCACAGCCAGAGGTAGAGCAGGATGTTGAAAAACTTAAGGTAGAGCTTGCTGCTTACAGTAACTGCAGTTGTGTGGAACTTTGGCACGTTATTTGAGTTGAAACACTGTGTCCTTTAATGAATTTATTTGTTTATTTTAATGCTTTTTTTCATCTTTACTGGGAGTCAGTTTTACTTATTATTCCAAATGGTCGTCTCTTTATTTCACTCCCCATTTAAGATGGTTTGCAGTGGCCTGGTCATTGGAGGGTTTCGAGCTTGGTTACTGTTATTATGCAGATGACACAAAAATTTATGTCAGAATGAAAGAAGTGGTACAAGAAAGTCACTGCTGACCAGCTGCCAAGCAGCAATCAATAGCTGGGAAACTTCGTTCTCTGAAGCTTAGAAGCAGCAAAATGGCAATTTAAGGTGCAGACAGACCTTTTTTAGTGAGGACGTGTTCTATGGCAGATTTCTGCCAATGCGAACCAAAAACAGTTTCTGCATCTCATCTTTGGTGTAAGACACACGCTGGAGATTCTGAGAACTTCTTAAGGTGTACATGAGATGCCGATGGATGTTTCCAGGGCAACACTGAAGGCCCATTTTGCCTTTGAGTAGAGCTGGTCCAAGATGCAGCTGAGACCAGGGGTGATAATCCTGGTCCTTCATTTTACCATTAGTTTCCCCGATGTCCTGTCAAAAGCGGTGTTCATTTGGAGCTTCTGCTCCCGAGAGCGACATCATCAGTTCCTCTACCAGCTCTCCAGTATCAGCCTCATGGCTTGTCTGGCTTTGTTGTGGTCTTGTTGACACACGAACCACCTGTGCTGGGATTCTTTCAACACAACCATTCAGTGGTGGACCAGTTCTCGTTCCTGCAGCTTCTGCAGCATCTCCTTTGTTCTTCATCTTAAGTGAAAGTCAGTCTTGGCAAACTTGCTTTAAATGCTGCACATTTTGACTCTGACTTGAGTGCACATGAGGGATCTGCAACATAGACTGTCTTGCTCTTAAACCCAATCCACAGTTTCATATATATTTGATCAAGTGTGCAAATATTTATGTGGTTGCTGTAGGGAGGACTTACACTATGGGTTTCTGCAGCATTCACCTGTGCCGTCACACTGCAGGTACAGCTCACCTGCTGCCTGCACACAGCTGAACAGATTACCTGGCTTTCCCTTCTGCATACAGCTCTACATACAAATGAGTGTCTTTGGAAAGTTGAGGCTTTATATTTTCATTTCACTGAACCTTTAATTTGGCTCATGTTTAAACCTAAATTAACAGGCTTAAAGATACCGCTGTAAGAAATTATTTTTGACTCTGCGTGTACAGTTAAAGAGTGAAAGTGCCGGGATGGTTACAGATGTCAGTGTCGTACGGTTGTGTGAGTGACTTCACGGGTCACCTTAAGTGGAACGTTACTAGTGTCACTTCCGTCGGGTGAACAAAGTGGACCTACGGTCGCAATGGTGGCTCCAGGTTCTTCTCTGTTTTCATTACGATTCTGTCCCTCACATGTACTATATATACAGTGTAGGTCTCCGCTTAATCTGCATACTGTATCTTAAAGCTCACATTACAGGATAAAAACATAGTTATTTCGTGAATAAAATGTTAATGTAATCATATCAACCGCATTGTCACACGCTGAATGGCTGAACCGCAGGAATAAGACAGCAGCCAGTTTTGGGTAACCAGGGGAGAGTAAGGAAACCTGCAAATGGGAGGTAATTGCCACTGGAGGTTTCTTGGTTACTTTGCTCTCTTTTCCACGTTAGTTTTCCCTGTTGACTACATGTGATATGTGGGTGTATTAATGCTCTCTGCCTTCTTTCCTCTGCCTGGCGTTATACAGTGGAGGCTACATATTGTCTTCTATTAAGGTTATTTAGAGGTACAGCGCAGTAACTGACAGCTCTGTAGGGACAGTGAAGTTCTCCTGCTGAGTTATACCACCGGCAGAACTATCAACAGTCTCCTCAAAGCAGCAGTGATGCAGTTTTTATGAAAAGTCATATAAAATGTCAACCTCCTCTTGTCATGGGCCCTAGGTCATGATTACTGTAAAAATGTACTTATGGTACATTTGGTTTTTAAAATAAAGAAGTGAAATGAAGAAGGAACAAAAGTACATCATATACGGCCGTAATCACGCTCTGTCACTGACAACTGCAGGGTCAGCGCCTGGAAGCAGGGGTCTACATCACACAGCTCACCCCAGAGTGGTTGCACACAGTCACTGGTCCACCTGAGACGCGTGTTTTTGCACTGTGAGAGGAAACCCCTGTGAACACAGGGAGACCATCCACAGTCCACACAGACTGAGCTGCGTTCAAACCCAGGACCTGTGAGGGACCATCACTGCCCCCAGTGTCACCATGCCACCCCTTTAAAATCCATTCTATCCAAATCAAAACGAAAACAGATTTGAAAAACAGGATGAGATTTTTGCCCAAGTTGCATTTAATTGAAACTGGGGGCTTGCTGTAGACATCTTCATTTGACAGGTTCATCTTCCTCGGCAAAAATCCCTGGGACCCTCTCTGCTCCTCAACAGAGAGGACAAAAGGCACCTCCTCTGTGCGGGGGACTTCCTTCAGCGCAGCTTATTTGCTTTCGCCTCAGCCAGTCTTATGACTTGAATTTGAATTTCACACCAAACTAGTACCCTGGAGAAGGCCGATGTTGACTGTTTGGCTATGAAACCGCGCTGATTCTGAAAGATCTTTCAAACCAGTTTGACTGCAAACCAAGTTCAGCTGCAGGCGAAATGATGTGAAGAACAATGTACAAATTACATTTCACTATGAAAATTAAGCTGTCTAGCAGTAACTTAGACATTATGATAATTAGCATAAATGACTGGTGTAACTGAGTAGCTGACCATGATGTATTGAATCCATGGTTTTTCAAATGTGGTCTGCAGACTGCTGAGCAGCCTGGGCCCCCTTGAAGAGCATCACCGTTCAACATACCATGTCAGCAGTTATATAAATACAGCAATTGCTGTTCCTGAAAACCGCCAGCTCCCATCTCCAAGCTTCCACGTGAGTTGCCACGTAAATCATTCACACAACTCAAGCTGGAACCTGAGAGTGACTTGAGGTTTGGACCTTTTTTGTCATCACAGTTGAGTTGAGCATAAGGGCTGAAATGCACGTTTGATGTCTGGATGTAAGTTCATTAGCTAATATGTGTGCACTTCCCAATGCTGATGGACTCCTGCACATGTCGTCTTAGAGCTGAAAAAATCTTTCTTGAGCTGCTCATTGAATTCATCACACAACTCAGACCCAGCTCTGTTTGTTGAGGTCTTGGTAAGTCTTAGCTGTGTTAATTTGTGTGGGTGAGACCCCTGTTCTGGGTAATATACATTTTTGATTTTTCTTAAGACTTCAAATAGAATAAATTATTACTAAACTAAAATAAGGAAGGGATGTTCCACTTAGAATATTATATAATTGATTTGATTTGATCAGTTGATTATTGTTGGAATCACGGGCAGCTCAGTAAAGAGTCATTTACTCCAGTACAGTAAGTCAGCATCACTGGTCTTTGCCAGAAGAGACGCGGGGAACTGCTGCTATGATCCATGATGATGCAATAATTTCTCAAAATGAATCTCTATGGAAAAGAAGCCATGAAAACGTCATGTTGGTATTTAGGTTGACAGCAGTTTCATTTCTTAGTAGCTACACATTATTAACTTTGTGAATAACACCCCAGGATAATTTACAATAAATCATTGATCCCATCGATACATGGGAACTACCTTTCCGGTTCACACTGCAGCGCAGCGGGGCATAAAATGACTTTCATACAGATACGTACGCAGCTGTTGTAATACACTGCAGGTATCACTACGTGTGCACAGTAAAAATAGTGTTGAAGAAAATTCAGTGTCAAGCAAATATTTGCACTTCATTGGGCATTTTTAGAGGTACACTGAACTGCTGCAGTAAACTGTCTTCTGGAGTTGTTAGAGTTCTGAGATGTTCGGAAAGTGGGAAGAGGTTCCTGTTGGTACGGATTACAGTGTCAGTACCAGGGGAACTGCGTTCAGGGCTTTTGTTTGTTTTCTGCTCTGGATGGTTTGAACTGTGTCTTTTCCCACCCACACAGCCCTGTCTTTGTTAGCAAATGCAGTGCATCACTTACACCACCAAGAAGCTGGGTGTCTTCTGTGGCAGGAGCTCATTGTCCTGACATGGTATAACCAAAATATGCTGTTTAGTATAAACTGCATTAAATACAAACTGGTGCTATATGTACTCATAAACATAATTCAGCTTATTGTGACTGCAAAACACAACTAATATCAGGTCTTCCATGTTGTCCAAGATATTCGTAATGCTATTTGCAGAACCCCCTTGAGTGCACGTAAAGAACTGTGTAGCCATTGGTTCTTTCCACATGAAATAAGGCTCTACTTAATGATTTGCAATACATATGAATTAGATATATTAAAATAGCATTAAAGTATTAAAATTATTACATTGACCACGGTTGTTTTGTATACACTGGACTTGGATTGAGTATAATGAGCAGTTTATAACTATCAGCTCTGAGATGGCTTCTAACTCTTTGGGATGGTGGATGTTTCTGGAAAGCGGTAGATCCTCTCGAGAGCAGAAGGTCAAGCTTTCCATTGTCTACAGACGTTCACCCATGTATGTGGGAGACAGTAGGGTGTGTTAATATTAGATTCGGAACATGAAGAAATCTGCAAGTGTGTAAAGAAATGTGTTTCTACATTTAGTTTTACCTTTTCTCATTATTATGTAAATTCATAATCATTACCAGGATCTTCATAAGGCTACCTGTGAGATGCCCTTACTGTAGGTGTGCAGAGCAGTATATTCACAGTTTCTGGGCACATGTGACAAGGTTATTTTTGTTCTATGTAAAATAAATTTTTATTAAGGATTCTGCATATAAATTTGGAAGATATGTAAATGTATGCAAAACAGCAGCAAGACAATAGCTTTACCGAAAAGCCAAAAATAGAAATGGCACGCAGTGTTCTTGTAAACAGAAAATGAGCTTGAAGAGAAGCTATTTGTCTTGTGTTCTGTTTCAGGGAACTTTGATTGAAACCCAACCATGTCAAGCATGACAAAACTATACTCTCCCACCGCCGGTGCTTGAATTGTGATAAACAGCAGTCTGAAGGTTTGAGGACTGCAATCTGAGCTTGTGGCATCAGGGAGACACATCTTGGCGTCCTCCCAGATTGACTCTTGAAATTCAAATCTGTCTCTCAAGATTCAAAAGATGGTGTCGACAAAGTGGAGTGCGCATACATATTATGTATTCATTGGTTGATAAAATATGCTCTAAGGAAATCTGTGCTTTTCATGCTGGTTATTTATTGTGGGAAACATGCACCCCTACTATTAACTAAAGTTGTAACCCTCCTTCACAGAATACAGCATCCAGCTCATCTTCTATGTGTGATTCCTGAACCCGCAACGGCCGATAGAATTAAAGGTTACGTCTGGTTCATGTTTTGCGCTTTGCTGGCTCTTTTTTTAATTAGTTTTTTTTTCCCCAGTACTTCCGCCACAGCAGCAGCATGCTCACAGACACCATACATCATGAAGTTGTAAATACAGGTATCACTTGCTATTCAAAATCTCGCTGTCTAAATATTCATTATAACGAATTGCATACACATACAAATGTATACACAAAATTCATGGTCAGCAACGAGTGGGGAAGTGAACAGGGTTGCACCTCAGCTGTTCTCCCTATGGGATCGTGTGTTATACTTGCATTGTTTAAACCTGTTTGCTGCCATCATCTTCCCCATGTTATTAAGTGAGAATGTTGCAGAAAAGTTTAAGAAATCATTGCTTATGACATTGGTTATGTACGTGTTTGAGTGTTTTAGTGATTTTTGGGAAAATTTTTTGAGGGGTTCAGAACAGGCTGGGAACACATCGTTATTATTTCCCCCATTTAATGTAATTGAATATTCTAACTCTATACCCTATACTATCATAAACTAACCATAACCCAAAAATTCACTCAGACACATTTTCAGGAACAGATTAGATTTGGATAACAAGAGATGCCTGGATTCAGGTCATTTTCAGTTCAATTTATTTTAATAGATAAGTGACATAGAGTGCAGAGAAAGAGTCAAAGAGCCATGCAGACAGCAGATGTAGCAGCTATAAAGTTATCCAGCTGGCAGCTGAAAGGAGGAAAATGGGGGGAAACTCCTAGCCACACACAGAAGGAAAAAATAAACATCAGGGGGTCAGTGGTTATGATCTCCGGGACATGCTGGGTAGAAAAAATATGTCCACACACATTCAGAAAGGACTGAAATGAGATTCACAAAACGATTACGCTGATCAAATGTTAATTTTACAAGTAGAAGAAAATTAAACACCTCAGTGATCCACCTACTCAGACAGGGTCCAATATATTTTGTTGTCAGGTGGATAAGAATAGTCATAATTCCATAACTTCATCGAAAATGGAATTTGAGATGGTGGTTTATAGGAAAATAGATGGTGGCATCTACCATGTTTGTAATGGCTCAGCAAACCCCCGTCTCCCCTCTCTCCTATCGTGTAGTTTCTTTTCCCAATGTTTGCCAAAATCTTTTCATTGTCCATGTTTCAGTAGCCCCAGGAGCCTCATTTGAAAACTTTTTGCACAAGCTTTAAATCACCGTAACAACCCCGTGCTTTGACTGGACAGGGCAAGACAGGGGCGCAATACGAGGTGGAAGCAGGAACAGGGTTTTTTCAGGTGCAACTATTCTTCAGGTACACACAGTAATTCAGAATTATTTTTCTCTCTTTCAATGTTTAGCCAAAATGTTAAAATGCCCTCGAGGGCAAAGAAGGTGAGAGGAAGGAATTTTTCCTGTGATTAGTCATCAGTTTTCTATTTCTTCTGCTTTAGTCTCAGCTTTAGAGCATCTTTGTTAAACCCTCTTTGTCATTTTGTTTTTTTGTTGCTTTGCAAAATTTATAATGTATACATTATTATGTATATAATACATACGTGTATTAATACGCAGTTCCATTGTTTTTTTTTTTTTGAATATTTAACTAGGAAACAGCAGACCTTTAGCTCAAAAGTTAAGTTTTGCAGTGCTCTGTATACAATTGCTCTGCTATTCGACATTAAAAATGAGACGTATTTTCCAGTCAGAATGTAAATCATCTGCTCCCTGGCAGCGGATCTCTGCACGACCATAGCAGTGATGAACCGTGCCCAAGGTGAAAATTCAATGATATATTTACTGCCCTCAGCCTGAGCTGAAGCCATTATGGCGCGGCTGTGCTTCTGGAAGTTCTACACGGCAGTGAGCAACACAGCAGCCCTCAGAACTAAGTTCATTTACATGGTGTTTCATCGGGATATTTTTGGAGGATGGTCTGCGGAAACAATTAGTGAGAGTGTCTGAATTGCGGTGCCTTTACATGTATTGATGAGTTTCACCCACCTGACAGGTTTTTGGATTAGCATTTTGGTTAATTGCTACAAATTCTGCCCATTCCCTGCTGTTACCCATTGTTTCCTTGTTGGACGTGTTTACAGTGACATCAGCTCAAGATGTGCTAGCTGTAGCTCAGCAGCAGTTGCTCACTGGATGCTCTGAGCATGTCTGGCCCTCTGTGCTCAGCTGATGTTGAGCTGAACAGAGACCCTATTGGGGATCCTCCCCCAGCCTGTATCTTATGGCCCCCTGTCTTTCACATCCCTTTGTCCTGGGACCAGGGTCTCATATCTGCTTTTCCAAGGGATCTATGCCAAGATCTTGTTAAAACGCAGCAGTATGGGTTCATAGTACGCCTTCAGCATCATCTGGCTGGTGCACCTGGTACCTGGTTAAGGTGCACACTGTAGCATGAAATGCAGTTAAAATGAAGTTTCTGTCCTCAGACATGGAAGCGAGACACAGCACGCAGTAGCGAGCGTGTAGTGCAGTGCGTTCCAAACTTTGCTCATGACCTTCAAAATTCTGCTCAGCACCCCAACATGATAGTCCTGTGTATTTAAGTAGGTAGCTGGAGTTTAGAAGGGGAGTAGAGCAAACAAAAAGTCATGTTTACATTTACAAACAATTTTTTAATGAAATATTTTCTACAGTTAGAGACTCGGTGGAGTTATTTTACATATTTTTTGGTTTTGGGTCAAATGTGAGGCAAGTCCACTCGTTTCTTTGTTGTATTTTAATGTTTTTACAGTGGTCATCCCAGAAGAACTGGCCTCACATGGTGACACATTGCAGAAAGATAATAAGATACATTAATTATTCCTGCAGTGAAACCTGGGTGTTTCTTAACTCCGCAAACCACTCTGTATTGTTTGTTCTTTCAGGATGATGATGAAATATTTATTATGGACCATTCTTGCTCTGGCCAGTTTTTCTCTGTAACCCAAACACGAGGCATAGGACTGTTCCCACCACCTCACCAAGTAAATCCCATCACCGCATAAACATACTTTATCTTGTGTGGGTTTCCCAGTGCCGTGCAGAGAGGGCGACCGCTGTCTCACCCGATGAAGGTCGGAGATCCGTTTCACTGCCGGTAACTGCAGTCGCATCATCTTTTACAGCATCATCGATACTTCTCCTCCTTGCAGCAAATTTATCCATAACACTGGTTTTTTACCTTCAGTTTTAAACAAGACTGATCTTTTAGTGAAGGAAGACCACCAGAGAACTACGCACAGCAGCACACACCTAGTACTGGACAGTTTGGTCAGAACAGCTGACTGCCGCGGGTCTCAGAACGACAAACTCGGGTAAATTATAAAGTAACACGTCGCTGTAAAAAGCTGTGTGTAGTTTTGTGCGTTGATGCTCGCTACACCTGTTGGGGAGGAACGTTAGGGAAGTGGTGTCGGCCGGAAAAGGTGCTCAGCGAGGTGCTCGTGGGCTCTTTTGTTCGTACTGCCTCTGCATGTTTGTTAACACAGTTCCTCATTACCTGCTCCGAGCCCATGCCAGAAGCAGGTGGTGACACATTTGTCCAAGGTGACTTACAGGTTCTAGAAGTTTCTTGCTGAGGGGTACCACAGAAGGGGAGGGCTGTAAACACTACACATCTTACTGTCATTTTCGTCAGAATTGTGTAGCCGTCCTTCATTTTTCCAAGAAACACCACTGAACCGTTGAACACGATACTCCAATACTCAGTTAATGACAAATATGAATGAACAACATGGTTTAGATGTGCTGCCAAGAGGTCCATATGCCTTGGAAGACATCTTCAGCTGGTCATAGTACTGGTCTGGGATGTGACCAGGACAGACCGTCCTGGAAGTCATCAGTGTCAGTAGATGATGTGACGAAGATGATACTTTGGTCTTCTGTTGCCCTTAGGACACGAGACAAGGGAAGTCTCAAATGGGGCTGAATGGCTCAGTTTACATTGAAGGATTTCTTCACGATAAACAATGGAATCACCTCAGATTCCCATCGGAATCAAGCAGCTACTACTAAAAAGCAGTTTTACCAGCCTGCAGAAGCAGAGGCCTTTTAAGTTCTGTGCTTCTCCGCATGAAGTTTATTGGTTGAAGGTGAACTCATCACTTTGTGTGCAAAAGTTGTGAAATAAAATATTGTTGTTCACATCTTCTTCTTCCTGTGCTGTGTGGAGAGAGACTCTGAGGTGATAATATAGTTGAGGTCCGGAAACATAAAAAACACATCAGCTCAGTGTTGTTCCAAGGAGACGTGATGATGTGATGGTGAAGTCGGGGTAAACATTATTTTCAGGACATTTTTTTGGGATCTGAATTGGACAGTTTTGTGTTATGCTACTTGAGGGCACTTGGATGACACATCTGGAGTATGATGTCGATGTTTGGAAGTTATCTTTACTGACAGGAGACAGGACAGGGAGACCTCAGACGAGCCAGGTTCAGCAGTTGAAGCTCAGTTGTGTAACATCTTGCGTAACAAAAAGTTTTTCCAGTGCACATGGGCTTGAACTGTGATACAGTCTGTTGCCTCATCTTTATGCACAGCTGAAGTCCAAACAGTGGCTCTAACTGACATGGTGCACAGGATGTCTTATAACCTGATTACTATGGGTGAGTTTGTTCGCAGGGAGAGCAAAAAACTCTGATGGTTTGACAGGTACTAGTGACCCGCCCGGCTACCCTCTGAATCTGTGAAGCAGTATCACGGAGCTTTTCGCAATTTTTGTGCTCAAGGTGATGCCACAGTTCAATTCACGATGAGAAGTGTGGTTGTGGGTCACATGGGTCGTGTTCTGCCGAATAAAGGTCGGTGTTTTTGTGTTGGGTCGTGTCGGATCTGTCACAAGCAGAAGTCTGCGGTTCTCTATTAATTCCCAGATTTCAACCCCAGGCACAAGGAGCTGCAAAGTATCTCCTGTAAAGCATCCTGGAGCATCTTCTACATCACGAGAAGGTGACAAACCCCTTGACTGATTTTACCCAGCGATCGATCCAAGACCAGAGCCTGCTCGGTGGCCTGGTTGGTCTTGGACTTACGACGGGGTTGGGAGTCTATTTTGTCACAAGTCGCAAATCCCCTTATGCTGCTCTATATAAACCACAAGGATAAATAATAGTGCCGTCAACTGATTGAAGTTTTTAATCGTGATTAATTGCACATTTGAATATAATTAATCAGAATCAGTCGCACATTCAACACATCCTATTTTAGAAGGTACCAGTGTTGACAGGCAGCTTTAAATAACCATTTATTAAATGACTATTTAAATACAGAATAATACAAGTTAGACATTGTGAAGAATGTATCAAATCAGATGTGATTTATCTGAATAATGTCACAATTTAGTAGAATCAATTAAAGCTGACTTATTGAGCAAAATCTCAGCTTTCTTTATCTTAAGTCAATGTAAGCGGGTACCCGCGTGTTCTTAAAGTCTCAATCCACTCAACTTGAATGCACACATTCAGAATGAGCAATAAAGAGTTAAACAGTTTCCTGCAGGACACACTTCCACATGTTGTCTGGGACATATCTTAGTCCATCCATCCACCCATTAATTCTACTTTCCGTTTAACCAGCTGCCGAGGCTCGCGGGCTTATTGGCATTTTCACATGACAGAACTGACCTCTTCTTTTGCACAACGTGTCCTGCAAGTGAAAACAGTCACTTTGACTCACGTGGTACAGCTGAAGCAGACGTGGCCAAGTATCGCTTGGCAGTATGAGCACACCACGACTGTTGCGGGCAGATACAGGGCTCTGCCTTTGTACCTGTATCTGATCCCTTCGAGAAGGGCCTGATCTTATTTTGATGGCTCTGGATCTGTTTCCACGTAGGAGTGTGGACCAAACTCCTTGTCCTTCAGCATCTTCTCCAGCGTTCTCCACGTGTCATGTCTGTCTGCATCTCAGGTCGGGTGTGTCGTGTCTGTGCGTAGCGCCTGGGGGTGCCTGCCGTGCGTTTGTGCAGCAGTTTTAAGAGGACACTGCTGATGTCGCAGCTGCGTTGTCACGGGCTTTTCCACCGTCTATCAGCTTAATGAGGTCATTTTGACAGCACTAATATATTAACAGTTAACACTCTGTAATGTTGAGCCGTATAACAAGAATCTGTTATACATGTTTCATTAATTTTACACATCATTCATGCAAAAAAAAAAAAAAATACAAACGTAGAATAATACTATAAAAAGCTGCGACTGATAAAGTTGTCAGCTGCCGGAACTCGCATACGTGGTAAGTTGGGCACTAGTGTATAGTGACCAGATGTGTGGGGCGGCCCTTCTCTCCACGACACAGCGGATACTGGCACCTCACTGCTGGTCGCCACGGTTACGAATTGCCTGTAAAATAAAGTAGATTAATGGTGATTTTTACACACAGATGGATTAAAGTGCAAAAAGCTAAAAGCTCAAAATTCCTTCCATTGTGACACAGCCGATTGAGTCAAGGTGTGTTTATCTGAGTGGCTGTAGACCTGTGTGTCGGTTCCCACTTCCTACTGGGAGCCACCTCTGTGTTCCGGTCATTTTTCCAGCCTGAAGATTAGTTTTAAACAAGCGCCTAATTGCATTTCTTCGCCGTGCTTGTTAAAGTCTGCCATTTTGAATTATTTCTGAAGGATTTTGGTAAAGGTGCGTTTGAAGTGACAAAAGTGGAGCTTTCATCTAATTTACGTCTGTAATGGTAATTTTTGGTAATGCATGTTTTATTAACAAATTATTTGTTAATTTTTATCAGCCTCTAGACAATTATGTAGTAACACAGTGATGAATTAATATTGTTTATGCTAAATGGCACTTAGTCTTGTTTTGTCTGCTGCTCACAGATAAACTCAACAAATTTGAGGGAAAAAGATTTCACCCTCCCATTAGCACAAATGCACCTTGAAAGGGACTTATTACGTGGAGCATTTAGAAGAGCACGAATCGGCCCAATGAGACATAATTATTCAGGAGCTTTACAGCGACTGGAGCAGCTGATCCAGTGGCTCCCACCACCCAGACCCGGGGCTGCGAAACCTGACTGGTCACGTGAAGGTCCTCATGGTTGCACCTCCACTTTAGACTCTGCCCACCCAGGACAAACGCTCTCCCATCAGCCTTCCAACAACTCTCCTGTTCACCTCGGCTGGCCGGGCGTTTAAAAGGAGCTCCTGCAGGTGCTTTCACCTGGCAGAAATACCTGGGCTAGTGCTCTATAAATGCAGCTTGATGAGACAGGGCTATAAAAGGTCATTAATACCGAAACTGTGTCCTCTTTCAATGGCTTATTGCTAACGTCGTTGCAGCTGTTTACCTGCGACTGTCTGTTAGACTTATTTAAATAACAGCCTCCGCAGGAATTGTTCCTTCCGTTTGTGTTTGGTTGCATATTTATCTCCATCAGCATAATCAGAATTTGGACACCAAGCCTTGACTCGCCCAAACATGATTTTAGAAGGATCGAGGCTTTGAGGGAACATTTCCAAAGGGCTTTGTGACATCTATCCATTAATCACTTTCCCAGCATGCTCAGCCCGCTCCACTTTTTCTCCAGGTTCTGCACTGTCGATGAATAGAGTAGCAAAGTACGGTTTTTTTTATACAACGCTATCTATTGTACCTTTGCACAATATGCAGTTCTCCACCATGGTAGCAGAAAATGGCGCAACATAAAAATTTTTCACTTACATATCTGAATTATTAGTCTTACCCCGCTGCCCCCCCCCCCCCATCATTTCACCAGTCTTTACAAAACATGCTGTGGCAGAACGGATTTCCCACCATGTCGTTTCTCCCCAAAAAGCCGCCAGCCTCACCTCCCTCTGCCGTACAAGTAACATGTCTGTGCAGTTCTGCCCCACGATAGCGCCACTCACAGCTAACAGTGGCCCCTGATGCCGCTGTTCATCATCCGGCCTCTTAAGTGCAGTTCGGAGTCCATCTCGTTTTGTACCGATTTGTAGTAGAATGTCAGCTAAGCAGAATCTGAACAGAAGAGAGAGATCTGTGTGTATCTGGGCACAGCAATAACACCTCAAAAACACAGTAAGAAATCACACCATTGTTCAGAAGGGCTGGAGCATGTTAATATTATTACCCCCCATGTAAACAAAAGCAACACAAACAACACACCCATATGTACTTGCTGGAAGTTTAATTAAAGCCCAGATTCGTCTGTCAGACAGCCAGATGGAGGAGCGTGATTCATCACTCCAGAGAAGACGCTTCCGCTGCTCCGGAGTCCGATGGCCTCGTGCACAGCGATCTTAGGCTTGTGTGCAGCTGCTCGGCCGTAGAGGCCCCGTTCACAAAGGCGGAAAGTCGTTCTGCTCACGCTGCTTCCGGAGGCGGTTTGGACCGCAGCAGTGAGGCGCAGCTGAGGACAGAGGATCTTTACGCGCAATGTGCTTTGGCACCCGGCGGCCCTGACCTGCGGGTTTGTGTGGCCTCCCGCTTTGTGGTTCAGCTGCTGTTGCTCCTGGACGTTTCCCTTCGCAAGAACAGGACTAACAGTTGAGCAGGGCAGGTCTGGCAGGGTAGAAACCTGACAGAGTGATTTGTTGGGAAGGTGGGATCTGATGACAGTGGTGCACTGACAGCGACCGAGCCCCTCAGTACGACCCATCCTGCTGCACGTGTGCAGGGACGTGCAGGGTGGTCTGCTGGACTTTATACACCTGTTAGTGGTGGGTGTGGCTGAAATACCCGAACCCAGTAACTACAAGGGGTGTCCACACACTTTTGGCCATGTAGTGCAAAATTCAGTGTCCGGAATGTCACACATTTTCAGGGACGAATTAGGTTTGGATTTGTGTACGTATTTGGATCGTCTGGACAGCGCTTTGCTCATGTATCCCATTACGCGAGGCTGTATTTCCACTTCTTACTGAATGCTTTTGATGCCGTTTTATTTATTCAAATCACCTTTTTTTGTTTTTCTGCTTCTTTTTTATTTGAATGTACTTTAAGTGGTACCCAAAATATTGTACATTGTAAACCAAAACGTCAAAAGCAGACTTTTGTGAGTGGGAATCTTGACAAGGAGAAGAATAGTGAACTTCCATTTAGGTTCTTCAAGTCCCTTTTTCAGGAAGTTGAGGAGTGAAATCTGCTACGTTGAGCATATCAGCAGTTGACATGGGTGGCACAAAGTAGACGCAAACTCGTGGCCAGCGCTGGCCCTGCAGTGGAGCGGCGGTCATGTGATGAGTCTGTTTTGAATGTGATGCTGCAGCCGGGACTGAAACGGGGTGGGGGGACCACATCTGGCTTCCCTACCTCCCTACTGCTGGAAGAGGAGCAGCATGGCAGGGGGGGGATCAGCTGCCACCTGTGACAGACGCTACAACAAGATAGAGATCTTTTCATGTGGAATGGAAAGCATTAAATAAATTTATAACCAAATATTTCTGCCTGCGTTTAACTGTACCAGAGAGCTGCCAAAGACGACGCTGCGTCGATAGCAGGGCTTTGTTTTGCTTCCTGCCTGAGACCGAACTGCTTTTTCTCAATGTATTCTGCAGGTTACAGCTGCATCCAGCTAAGTCCTGTTTGAAGCTCTGAGATAGAAAGTGCCAAAATTGTCACTTTTCACTGAGAAAGTAAAAAAATATATAAAGTTATATGCATTGTGCTGAATAGTAATGAAACAAATGTTACTGGGAGCAGGTGCCTCTTATTTTTTGGAAAGGAAGATCTCCCTCACCAGCTTACACAATCTGATAGTATTTGGTCTCAGGGACGTCCTTTTTTACCACATTTAGACAGCGGTAAAGACAAACGGTAATTACCTTGTGCACATTTAGTCGCCTAAACGTGGAGCTGTGTGTGTGTGTCTATATTTTAATTGTATGGCTTATTATTGCTGTTATTACTGAAACAAGAAAACCGCCATTATTTTTATCTCAGTTGTGTGTCCACACAATGTTTTCTTAATGCTGTTAGCCGTGTTACCTGGTTTTGATGGGTAGTAACATAATCACCAGACAGTTGTGTTTAGTACGGTCCTCATCAAGGGAAAAGGAAAAAATATATTACCAAACTTTACTACCATTACGTCATCACGACTATGTGTGTGTGTTTAATGCAAAAATGCATCTGATGCATTACAGCATCTTATCAGACACTGAATTTTAAGTGTTCAAAATAGTAAGTGGCCTTTTTGGAGTTTATCGAACTCGACTGCACAAAAAACTAATTTAGTGAAGTACCTGTAAGCCAGATTCCAAGTCTCAAAGCTGTTCATAAAGAGCAAACAATCGAGCAGACAGAGGTTGAGCTTTGCGGATACTGAGATAACCAGGCTGCACGGCAGAGCACTTCTGTCCTGCGTTGGTACGCTGAGGTCGGCTCGGTGAGATTGTGGATTGTGGTCCTTTTGAGATGATTTCTGTGGTATTTTCCTGAGCCGTCTAACAGATTGCTTTGTAGTCCCTTATCTGAGGGCAAGATGTGCTCTCATCAGATTAAATTGAACTGGGTTTACTTCTGCAGCGAGATTCCAGAGTGACTGTTTTCGCTCCTCTTGCATTTCGCTCAAATAAACTGCAGCTTAAAGTGATTTTTAGGTCTGTAAAGCTTTTCTTGAGGACTGCAGCACTTGGGGCGAGAGTTTCTCCTGCTTTCCATAAGCAAATACTTGTGTTAAGCTGCAGTCTGCGGAGCACACAGCTGTTAATGTTTTATTAGGGTCACGTCTGTGATTTCGAATAACCGCTCAATATGATTAGCTGTGTATTTCTTCTAAGTCTTGAAGAACGCTGTATACACAGAGCTGCCTTAGGAAATATAGTAAATACATATGTTTATTTGCAGCCCCGTATGTATTTTGTATCCAATTTTACATGGTGATTGAAATCAAATTGTACTTAATCATATAGATGGAGCCCAAGATTTAAATTTTTCGCAGCAAATTAGTGCTATTAATGAAAGTGGGGCTGCATGTATAAAAGTAACTGTGCTTAATAGCTGAGCGACGAGTTAATAAAAGTTTTCTACAGATGTTTACTGTTCCAGTCAGTCTGACAAATGGTGGAGGGCATGACTGAACTCAGTGTTACTGTGAAGGTCTTCAACTAACTGCCCAAGATGAATTAATTCTAATTTTGGGTTGGGGGTCCATCGTGGAATGACGTCTGTCTGGTGGAGATGCAGTGGTCCCAAGAAAGGGGTTTGTCAGTTGTTTATTTATTTTATTTCCTACTTTTAGGTTTTTTTTTTTGCTATCCACAGACCTCGGCATTGTTACTGTCTTCTCTTCTTCCTGAAAGTGCAGTTCAGGTCTGTGCTGGAAGGTTCTCTAGGTCTGTGGGAAGGATGTAACAAGCCTCATCTTTCCATCCCCATCAGAGCCATTACTGACTGCTTTGGGGACATTGGATTTGCAACCAAATTCTTCATAAATTCCTACACAGGGAGTATGAGATGGAGTTGCTATTAACTGCTGTAATTTATGCTCCAAAAACATTCATGTGATCTTGACTGAAGCCGCCCCATACAAAGCCAACCAAGGAGGTATAGAATTTCTTCTGCATTGCAGCTCTCCCAGAAGCACTGGGCTATAAGCTAAAATTCATGACCGAGTGACACAGTTCTGTCCATGTTCTCCTCGGAGGAAGAAGTGCGCGCCGAGAGCTCCATCTCAGCGGAGTAGACACACTTGCCAGGTCTTGCGGTCGTGTGATTGGCCCTTGACTCTCATGGCAAAATGGGGGCGGCTGTCAGTAGCACTGAGAAACCAGTGCAACCCGCTGTGTTCCTGGGCAGCACAACGGTGGGAAATGTCATGAATAGAGTTGTAATGATAGACCACGTGCTCCAGGTGGAGGAAACACGGCGTCACTTAATCTCAAAGTAAAGGTCAGGGATGAATACACATGGAGGCGCTACATGCCAGCCTCCAAAATGCCACTTCTGCTCTCTGTACCTTCAGCTGCTCTCAATTTGTTTAGCTTTAACTTTTATTTTTGTCTTTCGGATAACAATGGCTATTGTTTTGTCCTTCTGCCACCAGTAACATTTTAATAATGTGACTAAAGGCTAAAAGAAACTAAATGAAGCAGAACAACAGAAGCAAATGGACGGCAGGTTGTGTTGCAAGTGAGATGAACTAACATTTGACTAAAGTAGCTGTGTTGACATACAAAATATTGACATAATAATCATAACAATAATGATTGATTGATTGATTGATTGATTGATTGATTACACCCATGAGTTCAGAGGTAGGTTTTTGGCTCCCGTGTGGGTTTAGCTCTTTTCATGTTCTGATGGTATTACTAACCTGTTAGTCTTTCACCAAGGAAAACTACACAGCAGCTTTCCAGTGATTTGCTTTGTGATTTATTCAGCAAGGTGTGCCTCCTGGAGCAGTTTGGGTCAAATACTTTTCTTAAGGAAACTGCTGCAAAAGTACAAGTTTGAACCAGGAATCTTCTGGTTGTAAAACAGCCATAATCACTGGACCCGTTTCCCTTCTTCTTCTGCTGCTTCTCATATTCGTTGATGTCAGGAGGCCATTTGAGGGAAGTTTTTGGAGGCAATTCTGGGGGTTTGATGACGAGTTGAGAGATTAGTGCAGTTTTGTTTGGTATAAATTCATGCAATAATCTATCAAGTGTAAATTTGTGTGATTTTTATCCATCTTTGATGCTCTCAACATATGTTAAGCTCTCCAGTAGTCATGCTGTGATGGCTGCTGCCTGGATTGATTTGGGGAAACTAATTTCATAGTGTACTGTTGTCTGTAGTGTATCCATCCATCCATCCTTGTAGCTTCCATCGTTTTGGTTGGACTTGCTAAAATGTTCGTTTCATCTTACGCTTTCTTTACTCTTTGTGTTGCTACCAACTGTACTATGGATAACCATCCCTTCATCCACCGACCCATCAGCCATGTGTCTGTTATCGATAACTTCTCCAGTGCATGGTGTCAGTGCAGGGCAGCCATACGCTCATTCACTCACACACCCAAGTGGCGTAAGGAAAGTGCATTTCCATAGCTGATTTATGTCAGCTGGAATTTGTAGGCTGCCTTTAAAATGATTTTTTTCATTTTATGTTCACTGCGATTGATAATGACGGCACCTTGGGAGTTTTCAGCTTGACTGCAGGCAGCTTTCAACTTTCTGTTGTCATCATTGCTTTACACCAAGTTTCATACTTAGGTTCAGGAACCTGTAAACGTCGTGTGTCCTGACCTAGAGTCGAGGTAATGCAGCAATAAGTATGCTGTGATGAAATTAACCCGAGTTGGTTATCAGTAGCTGACTGGGAATAGGAGGCTGACTCAAGCGGTCGGTGGTTTGGTGGGTAGCGCCGCTGCCTCGCAGCACTCGGCCTGCAGTTTCACACAGTTTCATTCTGTGGGGAATTTCCCGTCACAGTCCAAAGACTGTGTGCAGCTGTAAAGGTTACTCACACTAAAAAATTAACAACAATAATTTTGAAAGAATCCATTTTTAACAGCCTGGTTTTCCTGCACCCAAAATTTTAGCCAAAGTGGCTCTTAGGGGAGGTTTTACTGCACCTGCCAAGAACCACTTTTACACCTGCTGTTTAACATGGGCTGGAAGGAAACTGGGCCCCCAGACCCTGACAGGTCGGTCTTCAGTCACACGGGTGGGTCTCCCAGTGGCACGCTGGGAAAGAGAGAGAGCCTGACGTTGCTCTTATGGGAGGTGGCGGCAAGTGGTGCTGAAGCTGGGGCTGTGGGCTCAGTCCCTGTTGCTTCTGTAGAGAAGCTCACACAGGAGGGGAAGGTTTTTCATTCCGTCAGTAGGAGCTGTTGTTGTGCGTCTGTCTTAAAATCATCATCATCATCATCATCATCATCATCATCAGGCCTTTGTGTGATGAACGAATCCTCCTGGTTTTTGCTGCAACTGTTAAGTGAGCCTGATGTGACCCAGTCAGGAAATGCCAGCAGTCACCCCTCTGTCTCCACACCCGCTTCCCGTCCTGCTCTTCCAGCAGCCGTCTGCCTCCTTGAGCGTGAGGCCCCATCGGCATCGTCCGTCCTTGTCTTCTCAGCTTGGCGTTCGTTGTCGCACGTGACTCTCCTGTGACTCGGTCCCGTCGTGCAGCTGTACCGACTTCCTGGCGACTCTGACACAGCTGGCGGCTCTCTGTGCCCAAGCCTCGCGTTCTCTGCCAGCTTCCTGCATCCCGGCTCCCACGGCTGCTGGAGGATCTGGCAGGGGGTCAAAGAGCAGTCTGGGAAAGAATGAGGACAGAGTTTTGTGAACGGAGCCCAAATGGCCCTGAAGCTCTGTATGAATGTGGTTCCATCGCACAAATTGTTCAGAGGGCTGCAGATTCTAAAGACAATGGTTCCTCAAACTGCTGAGGAAAATCACTTGCATCGCTTCTCGGCCCCCGTACACTCGTTCCTCAACTGCGGTAATTATCGTCACTTTGTCACGTACAGAGATCGACACGTGTGAACTGTGCAAAATAAAAATAAGCAATTCTTCCTTAATTTCATGTGCTGAATTCTAAAATATTGTACTGTCTACCAGTTTATCTGGAATGAAAATTTTGGGTAAATCTGATAGTTGGGGGGCACAGTAGAAATGTACAAATTAAGGAGAAATTTTGTATCATACACATTAGTGACGTTTTTGTTCTTTCTTTTTTTTTATTTTTTTTTTTTTTTACCTTTCTGCTCTCTGACTCGGGCAGCGCCAGGTAACTCGAGTACTACAGCATCACAGACTGAGAAGTCCGCGAGAGGATCCCGAAGCGATACGCGATCGCCATCTGCAACTGTTGCTTTTTGACATTATACGGCCGCAGAAGGCGGCTCAGTCTTAGTTTTATTTAATTTGGCTTGCTGAGAATGAGCTAATTAGAATACCAAAATTCATCTATTTTTTTAATTGGTTTAATTTCCCCAAAGCTTAATAAAATGCAGAGATGGCCTGTTGGCAAGTTTAATTGATTATTTCATTATGCATGGAGGGTCTCTCAGTTAAGCTGACTGTAAATCAGAAAGGCTGGAAGGTGTGGGCACCGAATATTCATGAGGGATTACCGAAGCCAGCAAAGCTTGTCACCACGCGCCGGTGTCGGCTCTAATAAGGCCGCCTGAGAAATGATGCTGCTCCGCCATGAGCTCACGGAGGAAGTAGGAATCGTCACTGACAGTCGAGCAGATCGCGGGTTTCCAACACTGTCGAGGGAAATGTTTCGAAGGGCTCTTCTGCAATGGCCAAGCGGGGAATCCGCTGACGGCTTCACCGCAGTAGCAACTCGGTGAACGACTGTGTCTAAGTCCCAAGCTGGACGAGCCCTTTCTGAACACTCGTGCTACAGCTCATTTGACTTTTTTAATTTCACTAAACTAAGGCCTCCCAGCATAGTTCTTTTTAATCAATAACTCATGACAAAGACTATATACTGTAGCACGGCAGCACAACACGTAGAGTTGGGATGTGAGTTGAGATACAGGTCCGTTGGCAGCTTTGTCTCTGGAGATTACTCTGCTGTTCGTGTGGCTTCCTGCCAGGTGCTTCCATTTCTTCCCACAGTCCAAAGTGTGTGCTTGCATGTCCTGTTGTTCTGGCCTATGGTTGGGGGGTGAGTGTTGTCTTTAGTAGTATATCCTTTGTTAGCTGCTACTGCTGGCACCATGTTCTATGTGTAGAAGCCCGGGGACGGGGTCAGCCGCCAGCACTTGGACCCCCAAAGGTTTGTTTTTCTCCCTCGTCTCCTGGTTGGTTTTGTATTCTGGTTTTTTGTTTTTCTCTCCTCAGTTGCTGGCAGGTTTACCGTATTACACTTGTACCCTGTATAGTTGTTCTCATTAACATTTAATCTTTATCTATAGCTTCACTATATACCTGTTATCTGTTCCATTCTCCTAATCTACTGTTCAGCCCTGTGTGAGAGGAAGCCGCTATAAAAATAAATTGAATTGAATTGCAAGGAGCATTTTAGTGTGTCATGTATTGTACACTTCCTTAGGTAAAGGTGTCAGTTAAATACTGAATAATAGTCTTTGGAAAAAGTGCTTAATGAATGTATTCTTACATCCATTGTCCCACTTTAGTTGCTGCCACAATATGTTTAAATTCCCTAGTTACTGCTTATGTTACACTGGGATGTTTCTCAGCTTTTGCATCATATGCGTGTGTGTTCTGTTGTGTACTCAATGTCTCCATTATAAAATAACCTTTGATCACAGTTGCACAGTTTATGTAGGGATATTCCTTAAAGGAGACATCATGCATACATATAATTCATGGGTCAAAGTCGAAATTGTTTGGGTTTAAACGCTAACATTACTTACATACTGATACTCTGATACTGTACAATGACTAAGAAGTTAATCTCGATATCGATACAGCTTGTGTCTGCGGGCTGTTGTGAGCCAGCAAGATGCAAATCTTGCGTCGCTTCATGCCGCTTATGGAAAGCACCAGTTATCTTTAGTTCCAGTTCTAATTTGTTCTCCACATTACCAGCTTTAAAGGACTTGTTGTGCCTCTGCATTCTGCAGCCATCAGAGGTGGGCTGTTAGGACGGCTCAGCAGAAATAAAATGAAATTTCAAGCTCAGCTGTAATGAAAATGTGTCAAAAGTCCTGTCAGTGAGGACCTCTGTCGCCCAGCTGCCCCCCCCCCCCCATCCACGCAAAGGCCAACTGGACCTCAGGCCCCCGTTGGCAGAGGGACATATAAGCCAAGGGTGTTTGGTTGCCAGTTGAGTTTTTAGGGCTGGGAGGAAGGGAGAGGCCTGCAGGACCGGGGGAAATGAAGCTGTCCGTCAGGCCAGCTGAGAGGGGCACGGCCTTGGCGTCTCCGAATGACAGCGGGTCTCGCTCCCCCTCCATCCAGTTCTCCCTGGCGAAGCTGGACTGCCACTCTCCGTTACTGGCTCACCCCCACTAGGGAAATCTAAACCCCCCCATGTGACATGCTCTTTAAATAGCTTGAAGTATGCATCCTTTCAGCTAAACGACGGATAAAATTCTGTGCGTGACAAGCTATTACCCACGTGATATATCGCTCAAGTGATGCTTGAATTATATTGAACTTTACAGGTGGCTGTAAATTGCTTCTGTTAGAGCAGTTCTTGGTCTGATCTCCTTACTTTTTCTTCAGTATTGCTCTTATCTAACTTTCCTCCGTCATTTTTCTTCCGAAAGGGTGTGTGGAAAGTGCGTTTATTGATTAATGGAGACAGTCGTGATAACCCCAAGGTTTTGTTATATTGTAATAGGGCACGAGGTTTTCCTCCCACCCCCACTGCACATATTTACTGTGCACCTTGAGAATGAGGGGTTTTCAGTTTCACTCAGTAACTGTGGTTGCAGAATCTTCTAGAAACAGTAAAAATCTTCTACATTCACTTGTAGTAATGTATAACTGTGCAAAGTATATAGATGCGGTGTCACTCACTCACTTTTATGTTAACCGCTTATCCAGGCTTCATTGGGACTGTGTGCTGTATAGATGACCTCTTACAGGGACGTTTCGTGAATGTCCGTTTGTCAACATACAGGTATTTATACGATTAGTGTTCTGTTGCGAAATAGCAGCTTGAAAACTCCAACATAATACAAAACAGAATGGTTGTGCCTTCAGTAATAGTGACTAAATACAGAAAACAGTAAAAGCAGCATTTTATGGACACAAAATCGCCAAAAGGTTTTTATTTTTAAGTGCAGCAAATTATAATGATACGTTACCGAACGGGCAAAAATATGAGCACTGAGGGAGGTAGTGCTTAAAGAGCTGTTCTGGTGTACATACAAAATGGAGAATATACTAAGCTCTGATTATATTTTTTATATGTGTGAATTGACTTTGTTGTAATCGTGAAGAGGGTGTTTCAGTCTCCCTGGAAACTCACGTTAATTGGATGGTGGTTGCAATTCGGCCGTGGTGAAAACGGCCCACCTCATGATGTCCCTGCTTGATGGCGCGTGGCTTCAAAAGATTACGTCTCTACAGCTCGGCCTCCATCCGTTTCCTTTTCTTCCCCCCTTCACATTTGCCACCACGCTAGTGCTTTTTTGGCATTCGGTTTCAACATATTAGTAGGGACGGTATCGCTGCTCCTCAGACGTGTCCTCGCCCAGGTTTATTTAGTTGATTAATTCATTAACGTATCGTTTGCTTCCCCCGATACCGGGCTGTATGGGGATGACACAAAGCCCCCCGCTGGGTGTGTGTGACGAGAAATGCCATCTGCTCTGAGTATGGTCTGCTAAACCTGCCTTCAGGTGGTTCGTTCTGCTGGAGAGACACCGAGGACCAGCAGTGTGGCTGTTTTTTCAGCAGTGTGTAGGTGTGTATGTTTCCTTTCCTCTAGCAGACATTTTTGGGGTGTGTGTATAAATATGTATATTTTCACATTTTTCCCCAGTAGGTGGTATCTTTCCTCAAACTCGCGCCTCCTACCAGAGGCCTGGGAGTTTGAAGGTACAGCCCAGCATTTTTGCTGCTCTTAGGATTTTGCTCTTCTGGACTGACATGATTGTCGTCATACCTGGGATCTGATGAAGCACTCCTCCAGCTTGGGGATAGTCCATTAGGCCTTGGTGTTTCCAAATGACAGCGGGTCTCAGTTTCTCCTATCACCCGTGGCAGTACCTTGGTTTTTACCTTCCACATTCTTTCCAGTTCTTCTTCTAATCCTGGGTATTTCGCCACTTTTTCATATTCCTCCTTCTTGACCTTTCTCTCACTTGAGATTGTAGTAGCATTCTATAAATGCTGTGGTTGGAACATCCACTGCTTGTGTTTGCTGGCCCAGGCAAGTCTTTTCTTCTTGTTTGTCTCCTTCAGTTGTGGTTTGTCTGCAGAAATTCTGCCATAAAAGCCCGATTTAGCAGTAAAAGTTAGATGGTGCAAACATATGATGTGTTACGGTTTTTCAGAAATATTTATACATTTGACAGAAAGTGCACAGTTATAAAGCTGTCCAAACCTCGCTCAGTGGATCCTAGCTTCATTTCATTTGTCACCCTTGGGAGAACTGATCAAGGTAAAAGTGGGTATTACTCAGGAGCAGTAGTTCTTGCTGTGGAGTTCCCAATGCGAAACCCCCTGAGATTTCCGACCGCAGTCAGACGAGACGTGCACTGCGGTCGTAGCTCAGCTGTTCTCTCTGTGTCTCGTGTTTGCATTGTTTAAATGTTCATTCCCCCTTTGGGGGGAGGAAACGCTCATATTGCAAAAACTTTTTTGTATATTATTAACTTTCAAATGTTATACACTGGAGTGGAGTTGAGAATCATTTATTGCATTAAGGAGAGAGGCACTGTAAAATCTCTGTGACGATGGGAAAATAAGTTGTGTGTGTGTTTGTTTACTTGCACATTTCTCCTCGCACCTTCACGAACAGGTACCTCAGAGGTCACTTCCAAGGCCCAAGGCAATTATTCAAAATGGTAACAGCATTAAATTGCAATTTAAACACACAGCCAGCATAATTTATCTTGAAGGGCCCCGTGGCATTTACATAATCCATTAGGTGTTTTTTTTTCTTTCATAAAACAGTCTTTTGCATACTGTGTATTGTTTTCAGTACATGAGGCATCTTATAATGAAGAGAATGTACTCAAGCCACAAGTTTACATTCCTTTCTTGGCAGTTAAGAGATTTTCTGAGAAAGGGTGGCCTTGTGGCTATGCTGTTGCAGGTCTACTAAAGAGAACAGGGTGCCCCACCCCTGCACTCCAATAAAGTGATTCCTCATGTGTAAATCCCTCAGTCTAACCAGGGAGATGCAATTACATGGCTCTACAGAGATGGGCAGTTGTGAATCAGCAGGGAGGGTAAACAAACACAAGCTCTGGCAGAAGGATATAGATTTGGACGCCTGTGTTTCTGGCCTCTCGGGTTTATCTCTGAGAGGGTACTGCTGGTTTGTGGTGATCTCGCTGTGTCTCTGAGGAAGGCAGGAATGCAGCACCAATTAAAAACTTGATCTTTTGTTTAATTGCTTATAATTTAACAAAAAAAAAAATTCTCCCCCACAGATGGGACCCCATTCACGTGGTGGCTGGGCAGGGGCAGCGAGAAGCACTTCTACTGGGGCGGCTCAGGACCTGGAATCCAGAAGTGCGCCTGTGGGATCGAGCGCAACTGTACTGATCCAAAGTACTACTGCAACTGCGACGCCGACCACAAGCAGTGGTGAGCGGCCGACACGCGGTGACGTTGCTGTTCGCTGCTGACGTTTCAGCCATTCCTTTGCCAGGCTGTTGCTTGCAAAAGACACGTGGTGCTGTGCTGCGCTACCCAACCGTGCCGCTGAGCACAAAGCACAAACTCATGTGCTGCATTTGTCAAACATGCACGCGAATAGCAGGTGGCCTCATGGTGAAGTGAACGGTTTGTAACCTGCACGTTGCAAGTTGTGCTCTGCTGTTCAGCTTGAAGTTAATTGTTCAAGTGAGATATTAGAATGATTTAATTGAATAGAACTTTAAATAGTTTTCCTGCTTCAAAGACTTTTTAGCTAGAAGTACAGAAACTGGGTTGTGGAAGTTTATACTACAGAGCACATGGCCTCTTCGAGCAGCTTTGATCCAAACTCTACTTATTTTCTATGCTCTGATGTAATCTGGCTTACAAACACTGCAAATGTCAGGTTGTTAGATCTTTTAAAAGGACAGGATTCATCAGGGAACCAAAACATTAATTTTTAATTATATTTCCTAGAGATAACGGAACGTGCCAGTTGTATAATAAATAAAATGTTCACGCAATTAAAATGCTCTCAACATTTACATCAAACTGCAGAAATTAGACACAAAAGAAAAAAAAACCATCTATCCATCTTCCTAACTGCCCGTCCTGGAATCCCGGGGTGTAAGGCAAGTTCAGGAGCCACACGCATCCTCCCACACACACTCTCCTGGCAGTTTATAGTGGCCAGTTAACTTGAAACGCATGTCTTTGGACTGTGGGACATGGAAACCCACACAGACTGAGGCAGATTTTAACCCACGCCTGTCGTCACCTTGTCAAAGACGAGCAATAAAGATATTCTCTACCGATGAGCATAAGGACTCCAGTGGTGCTCTGAACGTCCTACGCTGGAATGTGACGGGACTTGACCTGCAGAATGCGGCAGCATTCCTCAGCGAAGGCCACACCAATCGCCTTTCCCGTCTCCGTCACAACAGCGGCGAAGCTTCCCGTGATGAGGACAGTCGTCCATGTGGGGAGTCTTTTCCGGCCCTCTCCACCTTACACTTACATGAGAGAACAGCGATCAGTCTTTACAGAGCTTATTGCTTTCTTTCCTGGGCCTTTTGGTCCTCTGCTGCACTGATGTTAGAACAGCCGGTAAAGATTAACATCGTATAGATCAAGGGCCCTGCAGAAATACCTTGGTTGTTTATCCTCTAACTTCACCATTAGTATCTGTGCCTATATTGAAGTTCACATGAACAGTGACTGAATTTCAGCTCAGCTCAGTTCACGTTATTTTTCTACAGCCTTCTCCTCACCAGAGTGATGGATATTGACCAGGGAACAATGGAAAAGCAGCAGCTGTAGTTATACCTTTTATTCCAGAACTTGTGCAGATGAAACTGAATTTTTTTTGTATGTCAAAGAGATCAGTTCACCACTGTTTGCTTGTTTGCTGATCTTACAGTTGTTTCCTATCGTGACTGGGGTCATGACTCCGAAATTATTGAAACCAGTGGAAACATTTTGAGGCATGATGCCAAATGGCATCAAGAGCACAGAAAGGAGGAGAGGAGAGCAAAAATTAAACTCTCAGCTGCAGAAAAATGAGGAAAATAAACCTTTGGAGGACCAAATATCGGCGGCTGCCTGACCCTCCTGTGTGCGAACTTTAAATACAAAAAACCCCATACAGCTGCCAACGCTGAGCAGTAGTCAGATTCTTCCGATCGCCCAGAGACTTCAGTAACCTGCCACAACGATGCGAAAGAAACCAGTGAACCATGTAAGTTTTAGCAGGTTGTTGAAAACATTTTGCTGTGCTGTGGTTAAAGATAAGCGTGACACTGCCGATCCTGGCCGCGCACGACGGCACCCAGACCACGAGGGACCTGCCTGCTACCCGCTAACCAAGCAGTTGTTTGATGAAGGAGAGAGATGGGGGTTCAGTCGGTGCTTCTCGACCTTTATTCTACTTCCTATTGTGATCCTGCCTTGTGGGTTTTGTTTTTGCCTTTATTTGTTATTTTTGTGCATATTTGGTGTTTTGTGTGCAACACGGGGAAAAAGAAATCTCATTTTCTCTGCTTGATCACTTTGTAAAACTGGTTTTCCCTGGATAACATGCTATGCTTAGAGTAAAGCTACGCAGTGAAAACACGTCCCCTAAATGAGAGAGACGTCACAGTCCGTTTGTTATAGCCGTGCACAGCAACCGGTCTGTCAGCTATCTGCAGACACGCCTTTTCTTTTTCAAGAAAAACCTTCCATGTCTTAGTTTGATCACCCAGTTTCACCACTGATTTGACATGTTTCTTTCGTGAGGGTTATAAGTAGCAGGCGCCAGAGGTCCGTTTTTGCCGTAACCGCACTGCTTATTACGATGATATCTATTCAGCTGATATTGTTTTATAGCACATCTGCTTTTCTGCAGTGAGTCATTAGCAAAATAGAAGCGTGAACATAATGTAAAACAATTAAGAATAATGAAGGACATGCAATTATTTCAACCAACTGTGTGAGGAGAACCGAACAGAAAAAGGCACACGAAATGAAGACAAATGGAGAAGAAAACTATGATTACATTCTTGAAAAAGTGTTGTTTGTGCATTTATATATATATATATATATATGTGTGTGTGTGTGTGTGTGTGTGTGTGTGTGTGTGTGTATATATATATATATATATCTTATTTTTTATATTTCTTGCACCCCCTTCAAGGAGAGAAGATTCCGGCGTTCTCAAATATAAGGACCATTTACCTGTGACCCAGGTGGCTGTGGGGGACACCAACCGGCCCGGTTCAGAAGCCAAACTGACTGTTGGACCTCTCCGCTGTCAGGGAGACCGTAAGTCCACTGTTTTTCTGTCGCCGATGTTTTAACATCGACACTTTCTTCGTGTGACAGAATTCGTATTTACGGTCATCAACAGCCTCCCCGCTGTTTCTTTTTAAAACAGCGCTAACATACAGATTAACATACTGCTTATTTGAGCTTTAAGAGTAATCTTTTATTATTATTATTATTATTATTATTATTATTATTAGGCCCTGGAAAGAACACCAGTTCATCACAGTTCAGCTGCCCATACACTCATTCAATAAGATACACGTTATTTTGCAGCTAATTTAAATTTTGATAAATGTGCTGAGGTTTTTTCTTCACTTTCACGTTTGAGTCTTTTTCTGATGATCATTGTCAGAAAACCCTGATTAAATCCGCTGCCATTCAGTGTTGTGAAACAGTAGAACATGGATCGATCCAAGGAGGTGAACAGTTTTCATAGGGGTTGTGCATGTACTTTCATACAGCTGGACACATGCTGTAGAGAAGAGGTTTTGCACCAACTCTCTTGCTCCACAGCACCTTCACAAGGTTTCAACAGTCATCAAATTACGAATAGACACAGACTTATAGTCACTAATGTGTCATCGTCAGTCATTTCGCAGGCAGCGTCCCGGAGCCGGGGCTGCAGCTTGGCACACTGTTAGCCGCGCTTCTCCAGGAGCTGAGGACCACATGAATTATTTAACACATCTCAAACAGTCCCCGTGCGCTTTCGGAATGCACCCCTGGCAGGCCTGTACCCGCCAGTGACCCGGGGCGGAGACAGAGGGCAGCCTGCCAAATATAGCTCTAATAGAGCGGGGCGGAATTACGCACTTTCACGCCTCATTATTTGCCTTAATTACCATATACTTATTACCTTTATGGCTTCCATCTGATTGCAATCACCTGTGAGACAAGGACGCTGATGGTTGCGCGTTTGCCAAACGTGCTGATTGCTGTGTACTTGACTGCACCCACCAAACCCGGTCAAAGCGCCGGAAGGAGGCGAGGTTCACTGGCTGCCGTGACCTGCCTGTAGCGCTGGAAATGGGTCAGACCCTCAGCACCTGAGTGACATATTCCGCAAATTACAGGTGCGTCGAGGAACCTTGTGTTGTGTTGTGCTGATGCTGCCGACGCTGAACTGCTGCATTTATGAGAACAAACTTTGACCAAATAAAACCTCACTTGATGCTGTGCTGTTCACGGCCTGGAACACCTCCTTTCTTCTCTGCTAACTAGTGGTCATAACCCACGTCCTCCTCGCAGCTCTCTTTATGCTTTTTCATGCCCTCCCATCTGCCCAAACTTGCGCAACGGCACCGAACGCGACAGGAGACGTCCATCCTGTGGGCACGTTTTCTAGAAAAAAGCACTTGCTGCCCTCTTTTCACTCCGTTTTCTCTGTTTTCACTGCTTCAGATGTCTTCCTAAATATTTTCATGAATACGGTCATGGATGAAAATATAAAGAAACCACAACTGCAGTTTATTTAACTCCAATGAGAAGTTAGTTACTGTTCTACTGTATTTGTTTGTAGTTTCGTCTAACTGATGGAACATGTTAGAGCTCCACTTTGATACGTTTGCTGAGTACTAACTGGGATGTCACCATATATAGTCTGATGTATGAGACAAGGTAACTGCGGTTATTATTATTATTATTATTATTATTATAACACCCTAGATGTGCTCCTGACAAATGGAGCTTAATGGAACTATAACAGGTTGGTAGTACAACAGATTCCATTATTGGAGTTTGTGAACTTGTGCGGCGTAATAAGACAGATTAGTTATTCTAACAGTTTATTTTATGGCAAAAAATTATGAAATTGCAATTTTAAAAAATGATAAATTAGTCAAGGTGTTAAAAGTAAAAGACCAGTGTGGTAGTAGGAGAGTGTCGATCCAGTACGGCAAAACTTTCCTCTCCTTTTTTCACTTTCTCCTTTTTCTGCTGTCCCTTTTATTCTTATGCACTGGATGCCCTCTGTTCCTCTCCAGGCTAACAAGATGCTGGCGCTCCAAAGGCAAATAGGTGGCAAATATTAATTTGTACTCAGTCACACAGGACAGATTTTCTTCATTCCCTTCGAAATGAATAATTAAACTGGAAACAGGCGAGTTTGACATTCGATGCAAGTTTTGACTGAAGTCGATCTTTCAAAGTCCAGTCGGCTCATTTGCGTATATTCAAATGATCAGCATGTCCGGTTGTGCCCAAGCCGCACATGAACACACATATTTACAAGTTTTTGGACTATAGTAGGAAACCAAAGTACACCAACAAAACCCACTTAAACAGCACAGAACATGTAAAATATGTAAAACCCACAAACGGCCGTGTCTGAATTGAACCTGCAGCCGTGGAGCTGAAAGATAACATGAGGGCAGTGAAACCTGAAGCAGCTTCCGCTTTCCACATTATTCACAGCAACATGTTTTAATGCTGTCCCCGCACACCCCTCAGTATGCCGAGTTCCGCTCACATCTCAATGAACTGCTGAGCTGAGCTGCTGTTTGAATAAAGCGCACAATTAAAATTGCTTTAAATGGAACATGTTGGCTCAGGATTAGCCGGCAAGTTTTCGCTCGTGTCAAACAGAAACGGAGTTCAGCAGGATCCGTTATTACAGCGAAGGCTCATAAGTCTGACGAATTCCCCTTATTTGATCTTTTGCACAACTTTGGGAACGTGCAGATTAGCACTGACAGTATAGATAGTATTGATCTTACTCTGAAACGTGAAACACCACAGCGTAAGAAGTGGTTGACATTGCAAGTTTGCTGACATCACGCTGGGCTCTTTGTGTGAGGTCTAATAAATGAAAACATTTTAAACAAAAAGTTGAGAAAAGTGATATATAAATTCAAAAATGCCAGTGTGTTTGCTATTGCTTAGAAATCATGACCAACGGATGTCGTGCAGAATTGCCATTTTGCACTTTGCGCCCAGTGATACGTGATGAACTCAGGGATGTTGCTTCACCCAGTCTGAGAAACATTAAAATAAGACCGAAATGGAAAAGTCATGATTCAGTGTAATTGCCTCCTCGGGTTTTCGTTTTTTCAAAAATTTCTCCCTCTAAAGGAAAAGCACTGTCCTGTCCTTAATATTATTAAAAACAACTGTTCTCTCTATAAATAATACAAAACCCTTAGCATTTCCTTGGGGGTCCCATCAATTAAAAGCCTCTTTTAGTTTTAGCAGTACAACATATTTCCTCCAGGGCAGCCGAATCAGACAACCTAATTACCATCAATTGGTTTATGTAAGTGAAGAAAGGCCAGTACTTTGTGGGGGGGGGGGTGAGAGAGACATATTAAAAGGAATCTAATTTATTCCACTTTTCTCTGTGCCATTGAGGTGCGTTTACAGCAGACATTAGCAGATGAGAGCTACAAGTTCCAGCAATTAAGAGAATTAATCAAACATATTTATTGTTCAGAATTTCTCCTCTTTTCTCTTTGAAGTATCTGTAATTAGAAAAAGATTTGGAGGTGGAGGGGGGTCATCACTGGCTTACTGCTTCTGGAACTTTCCACAGCACATTTCAGAGCGCGGGGTCTTTTCACTGGTAGCAGTGACATCCAATGTCGATTTGAGTCCTTGTGAAAAATCAGCATTTGCTTTTCTATTTATCCATCAGTCAATTGTGTATTTTAACACCTTATTAATAAATTTATATGTCTGTCACGAAATTCCACATATTTTTTTCTTTTTTTTAGTTTTTTTAAAATACATTTTTGCACTTGTCATTGTAAGGCTTTGGTAACTATGAAAGGCGTCTCATCCGCTTGGCGTCACGTGTCCCCACCGCCTGCCTTGGCATACCTGTGCGCCACCGCCCGCGTCGCTCCGCCCCGTCTGTGAGGTTACGAAGGTACCCCAGTTACGAGTGACAAAATCAATAATGTCGCCTGTGTGCCTGCAGTTGTCACTCACTCCCACGAATGTCACCCATGACATCCCCCACGCTGAATGATGTGGCCTCCTGCTGTCAGCCTGACACTGACATGTTTTTATTCTCTTTTAGATGCGGTTCATGTATATTTGAATATACTCTGATAAAAAAAGTGTTTTTATCACTGTTCAGTTATGCAGCCACTCTGACGTAACCTAACCTGTTTCTGTGGGATCTAAAATGCACATTTATGCCAAAGAGGGATCTAAATTAAAATCTGATATAAGTCATATGAACTTTTGAGGTTTTTTAGGCTAAAAGGCTAAAAGGTAAAATAACACTGTTGGCTGTTTCTAACCCCCTTCTGGATTCATATTGGCCAAGCAGCATTCAGCTGGAGGCTCCGGGCTCAAAACTGCGGCGTCCACCCCAATGTGTGTGTGTGTGTGTGTGTGTGTGTGTGTGTGTCACAGCCAGTGAGATGTTTGAAGCTTCGGAAGGCACCGTGCTGCCGCCCCTCTGTCACGCTGCACCTGGATCTGGCGGTGGTGCCGAGAGAAGCTCCCTTTCCGTCTTATCCTGGGGAAAGAACACTCGCAGATGTTTGTGTTTACAGTTTTTTGGGCTCATGCAGCTGGGAATTTACTGAAGAGGTTCAGATTTAAAAAATTTAAACCCTTGAATTATTTAAAAGTCTTCGGTGCATTTAAATACAGTAGTAGAAGGCGGACTGTAGGTTACAAGGTTGGGTGGGTTTGTACAGTGGTGAACCAGCACAGACAGACGGGGGGTGAAGATGGACATGGGAAACGTCACCATTTCCAATAGTGAATTGATTTAACAAACCTTTGCGGTTTCTAGCATTTCATCCTGCTACCAGGTTTGTGTCCAGTGGCCAACACGAGGACACTTGAAGTTATATGTCCTTCGGTCCCCATGTAGGGAGTGACCCCATGAGGAGCAGTGATGGCACTGGCTCACACTTGATGATAATCTTAAACTCGTTTGTGATAATCTTTGAAAAATGGAATAATTGCCTGAAGTGAATGTGCAGCGACTGTCCAAATAGCACATTTTGTGGTGTCGGACTCTCCAAGAATCGAGCAGTGAGCAGCTAATTGTTTAAGCGTTGAAATCATTAATGGGCAGTTTTTTTAGAAAAAGTCAAGGAGTTTTATTTATTCTGTGATGCACCTGTTTTCATGGTCACGATGATGCAGTTATACAGGTAGTGGGTTGAATATAAGACTTACTATGTACATATTTAATATGTATAGAATATTATTTGCAGAGCAAGACTGAAAGAGGTGAGATAGACATGTAGATGCAAATATACATAAATCAATAAGTATAAATCCATAGTACAGCTAATGAGAGTGGTTGTTTATCACAACTTTGAAGCTGGTGGGCATTACTGGATTTGAACAGTTATTGGCAGTATTGGCATCTGCTGCAGACCTCTGTCAGGTACATGATGAATGGGCTTCATGATGAGCCCAGACACACAAACAGGAAGCCTCCAGATTCCCAGTTGCCCGGTGATGGATTACACAAGCCTTGTGCCGTTACCCCCGCGACTGCTCCTGGCCCAGCTCAGCCCATCCGCGTGAAGAAGAGCTTTTTTGAGTTTCCTCGCCGTTCCGCAGTGAAGTTAGCCCGTCTCCTCCTCCGCTGCGTAGTTGAAGGGGGTATTACATTGTGAACAGCAGGTATTATGCTAGAAGCACACTGACGTGGAACCGTGTTTAAGTGCAATGAGGGATCCTGCTGCTGAACCTTTACATGGATCAGTAGCTTCCCACAGTAGGCCAGACAACCCCTGTAGGCACAGCATTTATCTACATGACCATCTTAAGCCATTTTTCTCTGTGTTCTGTTATTTCTGATTTTAATATTTAACCTTTTCTTATTTTTTTACCTGTTGCCTGCTGTCTAAGTTGACTTACTGTACACATGTTTTTAGCATGCTGTCCATACAGTATCAGTCGAGGGAAACCACTGTGATCATGGGAACTGTAGCACCTGCCAAAGGTCACGGCCAGAAGAGGCCGAAAGGACAGAATCGTGTACAAAAAGTAGAGGTTTCAACCTTAGTCCACCCAGCGGAACTCCCTCCAGCTGCCCCTTGATATCCTGTCCATGAAAATCACAAACAGGAGTGGCACCTGACACCCACAGTGAACATCTGGAGAACACGGACACAGCATGAAGCTCTGCTCACACAGGGAGCGGACGGCACACATCCCTCACCCCGGGACCCCGCATTTCTCCAGTACATTTGTTTCCAAGTCCCCAGAACACCTGTAGCCTGGATGAGCATTTTCCTCACGACCCTTCAGACACCTGTGCCAGGGAGAAGAGTTGGTCCACTGTTCCACAGCCAGGACAAAATCTGCATTGTTCTTCCTGAATTTGAGGCTCAGCCATCAAGCAGAGTCTTCTGTCCAGTACCGAGGCGGAGGTGTGTGAGATGGGAAACACCCTCTGGTGTCCTTTTTTTAAACACAGGAGCCACCACCCCAGCCTGCCAATCCAGAGAAGCCTTACCCACCTTCCATGGCACTTTGAAGAGTCATGTGAGACATGCAGCCCCTACCCTGTCCAGTGCTTTTCATATCTCTGGCTGAATCTCATCGACCCTGGCAGCCCTACTGCCATGGAGGTCCCACACCACTGTTTCTGCCTCTGTAACAATGATGGAACCTAATGGATCAGAGGCGTCACATGCTGCTGTTTTATAGGAGGGCATGTTCGTGAGGTTAAGGTGTTCCTCAAAATATTTCTTGTACCTCTCCACAGTGTGGTCAGTTCTTCTCCACTCCTGCTCAGCAGAGCCTGGGCAGGGTCACGCCTTCTCCACTTTGCCAGAACACCTCTGAGGTCATTTCAGTGTTTCTTCATGGCCTCTCCAGACTCATGCTTTCGCTTCAGCCACAGCATTTGCAGCAGCCCTCAATACCACAGCAGCCTTGCTGGTGCCTCTCAGCCGAATTGGCACATCCTGCTGGAAGCATCGCTCAGAAGGCCTCCTCCTTCAGCCGAACAGCGTCCCTCTCTGCCAGTGTCACGTTGCTTCTCTCGAGCCCTCGATGAGTAAAGCGTGTTCAGGTGGGGCTCGTGGCTCCCCGGGGGGGACTGTCTGAGGTGCGGGCGGATTTTTCGGCCGCTCCGTGTCTCCGTGTTGCTGAATGGTCAGTAATGTAAAGATTCGCAACGTTTATGCTGAGTCTGTTCACGGAAATAAGCTGTTCCTGAAGAAAACTGCTCTGTAAGAGCAAAGATATCATCTAAGAAAGACATTATTTCAGTTAACAGTTGTATTTTATCAGACGATTTGGCAAAGCTTTTCTTCAAGGAAGTTTTAACATGAAGAATTCAAGAGTCAGCAATTGATCTCTTCTTGCTTCTGAAGATATACACAGTATGACTTAGGACACCGTGAATAAGAGATGTTATCATAAAGATGTTTCAATGCTCAAGTCAGCAAATTATTCATCTTTGCTTTTTAAAGTGCACCTGTACTGCAGCAGCCAAGTGAAACCAGTTCCTGGAAATCACAGACTCGAATATTGACAAGAGATTCCCATCAATTCTCGTGCGGACAATTATGATTCGTTCTGGGTTCATCCAAGAAACCCCAGTTAATTTCGCCAAAATTTCCAAAAATACCTCTCTCAAGGACCCCTTAAACTTCGGGTACCTAAGCAGTTACAGAGGTAATGAATATGGACTTGTGTGTTTATATACAGTTACTTATTCATCAGACATTGTGTCTCTTTCCTCATTAGTGGTAACAACAGCAATGTATGTTTAACAGTGAAAAATGAACAAATGGAAAAACACGGTTCAATTCATCTGCTGCAATGACGGCTTCTGGGGACCTGCAGACTGACCAGAAGTGAATGAAGTGATAAAAGTGCGAAGTAGGAGAGCGGCTAAGGTTCTCTTACTCCAGCACTCCGCCTTCCGCTGGTACCCGACTTTAAGTGTCGTGTAAAAACAACGCAAGGAGACAGTTGCACAAAGTGCAATTCTGACACCACACAGTAAATTACCTGGAAGTGGAGGTGTGACGCGGTGTCTGTGAGCCCGACTTGTCAACTTGTCTCAGCAGTATATAATTGTGTTTGTACAGGAGAGAAGGAAAACAACCTGAAAATGGAAAATTGATAGCAACAGCATGATACTTTTTCTACCAGCGCAGAAAAACACTCCGTATTGTTAAAAGAAAATGGATTCCCAGAGATCTTGTTTTTTTTTAACAATACTGTATTTTCAGCACTTTCCAGAAGAAGCGTAACTTGCATTATTTTGGGAAGGTGCCGCAGAAACGCTGTGATCTGCTGGACAAAAAGTGAGACCTTGTGGTTCCTCTGGATGAACACCAGCATGAACATTACTAGCGGGGTTCCATCACACTGAGCTCTGTCTTAACGCTGAGTTGGCAACTCTACCGATAGCAGAGATTAAATGTACAGTATTGCGAGCTCTAAGTATCTTCATTTTCGTGTTTAGGAAAAATCAGGGGTTGCAATAGATTCGGACGTCTTGATGTATCTTATACCTAGGAAACAACCATCTGGAATTTGTATTAATGCAGCTTTATTCTACACTGCTCAGTATCAAGCTGTTCGGTTGTATTCTGGTTCATTCTGTACTGCAGCACAAGGAAAAATGTTAATTTTCCAGGTGCTTTCTCTCTATTTTCAGATGCTATAATCATTATGCAAAGTGTATCCAGGATGATTTTGGCTGACAGGGAAAACTTTGGGTGCCAGGGCCTTGGCTCATTAAGATGCCGATGGTTCGAAAGTACGTGTCGATCGAATGTGTCTGGACCAGAACGGAGCCTTAAGGAACACTGCGAGTCAAGAGCTTACACCTTCATCCGTAGTGCACGTGGGGCCTTCCTAAAGAGCCCTGCCTGGGCTTCTTTAGCCACATGAAAGGCAGCTTCAGTGCGGTTAGCAAATTACTGGTCTTATAATGTCAGGCTAATATAAATCCAAAGCCGTTTGAGGTGGCTGGGAATGGTGGGGTTTGCCTGAACTGAGGTATAATGCAGCTCAGCGTTCTGTGCTTCCCCAAACCAGCATACAGCCCTAAAGGCTCACAAAGCCTCTCTCTTTCCCATCTGCCTAAGCTCCCGAGAACCTGCGAAGGGCGGCATTCTGCCCTATAATTCTCTCAATTTCAGCTGCTGGCTGCAAGGTTAATGTCTTTAGCAGACTGTGAAGTGGGAAAATCAGATTCCCGCTTTGTTGCCGATTGTCTTCTCAGTTTCTGGGGGTCTTGCTGCTAGATAACCTTGTCTGTCACCATCTCGCTGTGGAAGAAGCATTTGATGAACAGAAGGACTTTCCAGTTATATTTACAAGACGGCTCTGTTTAAGCTCTGGTCCTGTTGGATGGCAGCCTGACATCGTCCCTGAAATTAAAGACCAAGACGTGGCCGTCTTCCAGGTGGTGCGTTTTTATTGACCCGAGCAATGCAGCTGAGTCTCAAACGCCCGGCTTTTCGGAAACTCCACCGCTTAGCCAGACGGGGGATGGACATGTGAGTCGCACCATGAGAAATACGTCTTAGTCAGTTCTGCACAGTTTTTACCAGAAGTGTCCCTGCTGGGCTGATTGAGCAACAATACACACCAGATTATGAGCATAAGGGGTGGGATGAAGGACAATGTCAGCCGGAAGTCTTTGATTGAAGCCCTGCTGTTCACACACCTGTGGAGCCTGAAGTTCATCAGCTTTGCGGCAGTGTGTCCCGCTCTATGCTGGCAGCTGGGAACGCATGAGATGATAAGTGTAGACAGAAAGTTTAGGGCGTAATAACTTACCCCCCAGGCACCCTGCTGACGTGTCCTCCACACACCTCTAATGGGCTGCTGAAGAGGCCGAAAATAACGCCGTGATAGTAGTGAGGATGCGCTGTTTTGGCAGTTACGGTATGATAAGTCTGTTTTTGATCGGGATTGAAGTGTCCGTAGTTCCTGAGTTGCGCAGATCCAGTTTCCGGCAGAAGAGAATCCATCGTGTGGGTTATCTGCATGGAGGGGAAAGTGTGACTATAGACCACAACGATAAGACACTCTGAGGTCTTCGTGAGACTTCAGTACCGTATTAAACAGACTGACTCACGGGTTTCTATTTAGTGCAATATTTAAACAAATTTAAGTGCTGCTGCGTATAGTTTTAGTGACATTTTTGATGTTTTACCCTTCCGAGTGTGTTGACAGTTGTTGTCATCCTTAAACTGAGACATTTCAAGTTTGAGTTTATTGCCGCAACCTAATAGAGAAAAAATGTGGAAGTGGTGGGAGAGACTGATGAACTTCCCAACTCAACGCTGCCCTCTGACAGGAAACAGCATGGGCAGAGGAGCTGGTCCGCAGTGGAAGCCTCACGATGGGACCACGCAGCTCTGGCAGCGGAAAGGCTCTTCTGGACGTGGCATACGGATCGCGCCGAGCTGTTCTGCCTAAAGACGTGTATCAGACGGTGTGAACGTGTCTGCGGTGGCGGTGTTCCTCCGCTGCAGCTTAACCCTCATTGTCTCTGTGAATTTCACCACATCGCATTTGTCAAAGGTGTCTGCTGAATTAATGCGTGCAAATTTCTAGCACTGGGTGTCGGTATAATTCAAAGATCAAATCTGAATCTTCTGAGTGAAGATCGCCGCACTCCGGACGTCTGTTTGTACCAGTTTTCTCTTTACCATCTCCTAGTTAAGCTGGCGGCTCGGTTTCGATTGTAATTTAACAGTTAGTTTAACTGGGGATATTTGTCTTGGTAAAGATTGTCTGAGGGGGGGATTTCATCCTTGCTTTAGTGAAGAAATTGGCAGTGAAGTGTCTACATAATGTATTTGTGCCTTTTTAGATGAATGACAGGATTGAGATTTGATTACCTAATGAATACTTAATATTACTTAGACCCGAAACGATGAAAATTGTTCTGTTCTGCTTCTGTGAAATAAATCAGCGAAATGAAAATGAATAATTTTCCTAAACTCACCTGTGAATCTTCTTCTCGTTGAGAGTGAATGACTCACGCTTAACATTGAGGAAAACGTGACAAATGAATCAAGTTTGACGCCAAAAACTGAGTCCTGGTTCAGCAGATGCGGGAAGGCCGGGTGAAAGGGCACAGAATCAGGCCTCCAATGGTCACGCTTGTCTGTGGGCGTGAAATAAGCCCTGTTTCCTCTCAGCTGCGAAGTGTGTAATTATCATATCTGGCAGGGATTAAGGTCCTTGTTCTGGCAGTTTCTTTATTAAATAATATGGCTGAAGGAATTAGATTGTTTGCGACGGTAAGATGCGCGCCGTGTTTAATAATAAAGGCCTCTGAGTCGGGACGGTGTCCGGCGCCAGCTCAGCGGCGTGCGGAGATGCCACCTCACCTGCGTGGAGAACATCCAAGACTGACTGCCACGCAAAACAGAGCTGTGATGTTTAATTAACTCTCCAAACTCATTTTAAAAACAGATGGTGGGATTGGCAGCAGAACCGAACTATGGACCCCGTGGCCCAAACCTTGCTGTCGATTGTCATTAAGGAATGTTAAGTTTTTACAGCGATGATGTAATTCTCTGTTTGACAGTAAATCCTGTGGAACCATTTCAGTTTCAGTCGCCAGTCTTGTGTAACATCAGCTGGAGGTAAATTATTGCCAGAAAAACTGATTTTTATTATTATTATCATCAGTGTTCTCTTGTGCTCCATGTTTGCTTTGGCCGTCCTCTCTGTCGCCGGCCCAACAAAGCGCAGAGCAGCTGTCGATGAAGACGTGCTACATTGTTGTCAGAAATTTTCTTAAGGCAGGAAACTTAGTAGACATCACCCTCACATGACAGGACTGTAAGGTGGGGGGGGGTCAAGTCATTCCAGTGTGTTGCACACATTTTTTATCAGTGTCATCACAGTAATGCTGTTATATGCTAATTTTTTATTCAACGTGTGCTGGGTTTCAGGCTTGAAAATCACTTTACGTCTTCAAGTGTTTTTCTTTTTTTAACCTGTTTCTTTTCGCTAATTAAGCAACCAGGCAAGTGAAACTAGTAATTCTGATGTCATGTTGGAAGGCGGCACTTCCTTTCCGGGGCTACCTTTATCATCGATTATTTTTAGGTTTTTAGGTTAAAACTGTTATGCGAGTAAATCACTTTAAATAGTGAAATAGTGACCTTTGTCTTCTGCTTTCACAATTTTCTGGTGTTTCTTCTTTTTAAATCTAGAAAAGATGTTTTTGTAAAAATGACGACGTGATTAACCGGACCCCCTGGATCGGTCGGTCCAACGTTCCAGCATCTGGATATCTGAGGCCTGGTCGTGCAGCTGGAAGGCGCTTGGCCGCCCTTTGTGGTGCTTCCTCCGGGCCATCGAGGCTTACAATGTTTTCCATTTGCAAAGAAACCAGAGAGCGAACGTTTGAGGTCTGCTGACCTGCACGGCTCTTTGGGTTGACTGGCAGCCCATTTCCAGGAGAGCAGCCATTGTTAAAGCTCTAATGCAGTGTTATTACACACCATTTTACTGTTAAACCTTTGGCTGCATTTGCAGAAGTCTATATGCTGTCCAGCTAAGAGTGGATAAAGATGGTGGGAAAATTATAGTCCCTATGGTCTATATTCCCAAGGAAGCCCGGTCATTTTTCCTGTCCATCTTCCCCCTTGTGCTCAAGCGCTTTGCTGAGAATTGTGACGTTGTGCAGTGAAGATGTATAGCCCCCTCACAATGGCTTCAGAGAACCCGCCACATTCGCCTTCTTTAGCAGTAGTAGAAAACAGACCACAGGTGATCCTTGTAACCACCGTCTGGACATTTAGAAGTCATTTCTGCTGTTTCCGTCCACGTGTGTAACTGCGACGGCAGCCAGACTGGTGCTCATTCATTTCAGATGAACGATAAATAAATCCTTGTAATACCACCAAGAAACTGTCGTCTTTGTTTAAGAAAGAACTTTCTGATTCGGAAAGCAAGCGGGAGCGAATAATGCAATCGCAGAAGCCACGATGGATGGTAACAGCTCGTCGGAGACCCGGTCCGAATGCCACAGGTGCCAGATAATTACTGAGACTGTTTCTGGGCTTCCCAGATAAGGCCTTCCCACCCCTCGTGGCTCTCTAAAGTTTGCTTTGTCTCTTCTGAGTTGCACCAAAGCTGGGATTATTTTGTCGCGAGGCAGATGGCAAGTGGGATGGGGGGGACGATGGGGTGGACGAGGAGGAGAATGTGGGGAACGCAGGGGACCGGGAAGTTATTGGCTGCTGTCGGGGAGTAAAAAAAAAAAAAAATCCTCCAAACGGGAACCGTCTCCGTCAGGTGGGTTTCGGTCGGCGCCCAGCCGAAGATGTGCCTGATAGTCTTCTGTGAAGGAGAAAGGCTGCCGTCAGATAGATTCGGCACTGCAGACATTGAGTGATTACACAAAGATAGCAAACACCTCCCTTTTATGCCACCTTCACAGTAAACCTCACACATTAACCGTAGCTGCAGGTCTCTGCCATCTCAGCGCGTCCCTGACATTTTGCTTCAGCCTCATCGTCCGGACAGCTGATTCCCCAAATTTTGCGATGTCCAATTAGGGACGAGCTGATTTATCACCTGTACTTGTGGTAGACGACTGCCGAAGAAATGAAGCCCCCCCCGTCAATAATGACTGTGGCTCTTTGCTCTTTTATTTCGGCAGCTTTGCGAGATGCTTCGCGTGAAGCAGACTGGTGGCGCCCAACCGCCAACCTCACGCAGAGCCTGAAGAGACTTCGCAGCTTTTTGTGGCGCCCGGATTTTCGACAGGAAATGCGGAAATAAGTTAATCACACGGGGGGATTGCGGAAGTCGGGGATCAAACCTACTTAAAAACTTTCTCTCTACATGCAGTGAATTCTGAGCTGCTTCGCATTCATTGGCGCCGCCAGTAACCAGTGTCACAGTAATCATTAGTTATCTCTGCGGTGCTTATAAATGAAGCATTTGCCTCTGGGGTTGGATTTCCAGGATTGCGGATTTGGAAAGTGCTGAGCAAAAGCGTGCAAGGGGTCAAAATGAAAGACTGATGCAGAACTTAATTTGGTGTGAAGGCTGATTTTATCCTTGAGACAATTAACAGGGAGGGAAGTGTTGTGGTTTTATGTATTTTTGACAGGAGTCTTTATTCGGTCCACTGAGGCGTGTGGTGATAAATAACCACATAATTGTATGCAATAACGGCACTTTGGGGCCCCCAGGAGTTTACTGGCCTCGTCGAAGTGCTTTGCAACAGGGTAATTTAGCAAGTACATCCTCATAAGACTCCGACGATGTGGCAGAATCGCAGTCGGCGTCTTTATGCAAAGATACACTTGTCTCCTAACTTCTCGCTTCAGATGTGGTTTGGAAAGACATGTCATTCATGATTCCGATGACAAAAAAAAGTTATTTCATATATTTCCCCCTATTTACATTCCATTTAATTCAGACAAAATGATTTCTTTGCTCTCTGTGCCCAAGGGGCCTTTCTTATACTGGTACTGTTGTCATATTTCTGATTGCGTCTTCAGACTGACTGTGATGGGAAATGTAGAGGGAACATTTACAGTAATAAGCTCTCCATATGGTACTTCATAAATAAACAACTGAGTCTGACAAATGTTTACGAAGGCCTGTCTGCATGAGCTGCCTGATGAAGGATCCCGCAGCTCTTCTCTGCACAGTCCCTGTAGATGTATTACGGCGTTGAGGGACGTGTCCAGTTTTGCTGAGGTTCAAACCCCCGTCCCTCGTGCTGCAGTAAGACCCGAGGATTCGGCTCTGACTTCAGGGTCACTGTGATACCCTGCGAAAGAATCTTGTGTTCGAGTTCATAAGTGCACTTCAAAAAAGAAAATGTGATTTTTTTTTTTTTTTTATTGCGTATTTTCACAGGGAACTACTGGAATGCAGCATCATTCACAACTCCCTCCTCCTACCTGCACTTCTCCACTTTCCAAGGGGAGACCAGTGCTGACATCTCCTTTTACTTCAAGACGTCGGCGCCATACGGCGTATTTCTGGAGAACTTGGGCAACACCGACTTCATCCGCCTGGAACTGAAATGTGAGTCCACCTCTGAGGAATAAAACACTCATGTCTGACAGGCCGTATGCACATTTTGACGAAACTGGTTGTGACCAGTTCTGCCTAAGCATGGTGCTCAAAATAAGACGCAAAGACCAAAATGACATGCAGTTTTATTGGTGGTACCCACTGTAGAACATTGCAGATCTTCTCCAAAGCACCAGTATCCACCTGTTGGCCTCTCCTGAGGAGTTTTGTAGAGAAAGAGCAGCTGAAATTAAGGGTTCATGACAAAATGCTCAAGTATGTGAAATGATGAGCTGCTGATCCAAGACTCATGGCAAACTTAAACAGTAGGGGGTCCAGTGAAGGCTTAATGTCATTTGGAACATTTGCCGACTGAGGTGGCATTGTAAGTGTGTAGCAGATGAAAAAAGAGCAAAGTTGTTTCATTTAGGTTCTCAGGTGACCCCCCGCTGAGAGGCAGTTATAATTGGTTAACTGGATCACGATTCACCCTTCATCTCAGCTGAGTGAACCTCCTGCTGTCATTAGTTCTCAGACCACATTGAAATCCACGTGTTGGTTGACCAAATACTGTCTTTAGAACCAAGCTTCCGTAAACTCCTCCGTTGTCGTTAGCTGGACCAGGGCAGAACCTTCAGGTTGTCCCAGGTGAACGACACGGCGTGGTTATGCCCCACACTGGACTAGTACTATCTCTACCATTATCGTTCCCAGAGAGCCCAGATCTTCCCTACAGCTCGCATGGCTTTGGCTTATTACTGCGTGCACCACACGTGACCATCTCAAAAGCACCAAGCTGTTTTCCTCAAGATTGCATGTCTGTCTGGAGGAAAAGTTTTCAATCAGCCAGCTCAGTAAAGGCACTAAAGTGCTCCCACATTTGAAGCTCATTACTGAAATGCATTTTATGTGTTCTGACACACTGCAGAGAGGTGTTATGCACACAACCGACACAGGAGACCTGTATCACAGGACCTTCCCTCTCAATTTGACGCAGGGATGTCCTTTGATTAGAGCCGCTGCCTTTGGCCTAGAAGGACTCGGGTACAAATCCAATTTAGTACCAATGATCAAGCCACTTAACCCAGCTGATTAAACAGTTTAACACTAACACTGCAAGTAGCTGAGCAGCACAAGTCGCTTTGGTGAAACATTCCCCCCCACACACACTTTTCTACTAGGGCTCCATTGAGCAGATTTCATATGTCGCCAATTTTACACACATCCATCACTCTGGCAAAAACAAAAGCTCTTAACGGTAAACCGAGTACTGGTGCTCGTGCAGGGAGGAGGCAAGATTAAATTCGGCTTCAGAGCAGAGCAAGAGCTGTGCCAGACCATCAGTCGGTCAGGTCGTCCACGAGAGGCCGCGAGATGAGCTCAGCGGTATCGTATGCCACTTTGGACCTACCTGGCTTTCAATTGCTCATGCAGGTGTTCACAACCTCTTTGCAAGGTAGACTTATAAGGGATCGTGTATTGCAAAATCACAAGACGTGAGTTCAGGTAAGCTGAACTGACGCGTGTCGTAATCCCGCTTTGATGAGTAAACTGCGGACACCTGGAAGATAATGAAGAAAGGATGTCAGCGCTGGTGAGTTTTCCCAGGGGGAGCTGAACCTCTTCGTGTAGCAGCCTCCTTGTTGTGATCCCCATTCATGCAATGGTAGACGGCAGTAATCATCCCAACCCATCTTTCTCGTCCTGTTTCTTGCATCAGCGCACGAGGCCATTGAAGTCGAGCAGCATCTCCGAAGGCGTTTAGCGTGGGTCTGGTGTAAAGACAGATTGTGCAGTGTGGAAGAGTGCAAGACCAGATTTCTTACTTCCCTACCCAAGGGACGACGAGCAAACTTAACCAACCATTCTCAGGTTCCCCAAGTCCAGTACAGCCAGGGTTCAGCCAGACTGGTAACCCAGGCCTTCAGTGGGCTTTAGTTCCCAGTTCGACTAGGACGCTCGCAGGAAACCCCGGTAAATGCGAGACGAATGTGCCGGTTCCGCACAGATAGAGCTGGATTTGAACCCAGGTTTTCATGCTGACTTTAAGAGCAGTGAGCTGCTGAAGCTGCCCGCAGCACAACTGTTCTGCTGTGACATGTTCCAGTGTCAGTACGGGGTGTTATTTCCACTCTACGCTGCTTTGTATTGGCAAAAAGCACTGAACAGTAGCTGTGAACCCTTCCCCTGCAGTACATGTGTAATGAAATCTCCCGGTAATGTGTGTGTTCTGGCATCTGTGCACATCCCCCTCGTGTCGTAGCCTGGATGGGGTTTTTGGAAGTTGTTTTGGTGCCCCCTGTTGGTGACTGCTGGCCAACACCTGAGGCACGGGCGCCGGCGGCGGCAGCAGCAGCAGCAGACGGTGGTGCTGGGCTGCCCAGCGGTGCCCCCCCAGCAGCTGCCCAGCGGCCCTGGACCCAGGGACCTCATTACAGGCAGATCAAGTTGGCTCTGATTATTCATGCTTTACCTTGCTGCGACTGAGCCTGGATGGGAAATGATTTATTTAGTTTTGTGTTTGACGTGCGCTTCTGATTCCGACTTCTGCCCGCGTCCAGTTCGGGCCAGTTTCAAACGTGTCGAACGCTTTCCGAAATTGTCTAGACAGCAGCTTCGGTTCCAATGGCTGACGTGGCACTGTGCCCTCGCACCGTAATGTCATGAAAGAACATTGGCTAAATGGTCTAGTGTTACCAAAGTAAAGGCGGTAAGGAAAACACGTTACAGGGTAAAAGATTAACGGTTCTGTTTTACATGCCTTTTCCTTACTCAGAAATATTTCTGTTATTTTCTGTTTTACTTCTCTATTAACCTGCGTACGTGATAAATTACAAATACTACTTTTGTTATTGAGAGCCATTAGATCAATATGTTAATTACTGTGTTCTGGATCGCAGAGGTGTTTTATTAACTGCCTCTTGTTATGTTTCCCATTTTATATTTTGTTAATATTTCTTTACAACCTTACAAATTTCTCCATAGCCCTAGTTTGTTCACCTGTTAGGAAGAACTTAACTTTATGTGGGGCGAGAGGAGACACAGTAAACTTACCTTTCCGTTCTGCTCTTCTCAGCCAACAGTCCCAGTCGATCCAGCATCCCAAGGCCATTGTGACCCCCTGTCTCCGTTAATGGAGTCCTTCTTTTCACAGCAGCATCTCCTGCATTCAACACTGTAGGTGCAGATGCTGTAAATTTGATAACTGCTCTCTTGAAATCCATCCCATCAGCTTTTTTATGCTGATCTTTCTAGATTTTGTCAGCTCATCACAATGGAGGCACTAAGCTCTCTGATCACAAGGTCCAGTACTTGGAACCTCTTCTTCTATGTAAATGTCCCGTCGTTCTTATTTTTCTTCTGATAATATTTATTATTTTATACCAGTATAGAATAATATCTTCTTCAGCTTCACACCATAACACCATGAACTTCACAACATAGATCTATCTATCTATCTGTGACTTAACCTGTTTACTAATGAAACAATTTAATGACATCATAAAACAGACTCAGTTAAACCACCGCTTTAGAGAAGTATGTTCTCAAGCCAAAATGCTACTGGCTTTCTTTAAGTGGTGGTATTTATCTTCCTACATTTTGATGGAATTTCACTATCAGCTATTACATTATGAAACCACTCATGAAGATGGATTAAGGTTACAGCACCTTGTTGTACAGAAACAAATGGTAAGATATCTGTCTTGTTACCCACGGCTGCCCAAGGGTACGGTGGGGAAGAACATAAGCAGTAGCAATTTATTTGTGAATGAAGCGACAGGACAGGCAGAGGGTGTTTGATGTGATGATGCAGCACAGGTAGAAAAGAAACACACGAGTGGCGGCAAAAGACACTTCTCTGCCCCAATCCTTTTAAATCACAATGCAGGTTTCAACACTGAGGAACAGAAAGGGTTTCATAAGCAAAATAAAGTCTTCTGCAGTCTAAGTCACTGACCCTAACTACAGAAACCAGAGGAACAGCTCGCAACCAACAAACACACAGCACCAGAGTGTGCGGCATAAAGCGGAGGGCAGAAGTCCTCACGGTATCTTCAAGAAAATGCAAATGGGGCGTGTGCGAGTTGGCCGACAGCTTTCCGCTCTCCCCGCAGGCGGGTGAGTTCTGTGCTGAGGTACTTTGGGTGCCGATATGGCTATTCCAGCAGGCTCCTGGAAACCGGACGCTCTCTGATGGATGCCTGCAAAAGGCTCGTCCTCTTGTTCTCTGGGATATGCTGTCAAAAACCATAGAAACATTTTGCAATAGGAAGGAATAAACTATTTGTGCATTAACCAGTAAAGAGAACGAGCGAGTTTGGTGGACAGAAGCACCAGCCATCTCCTACATTCTTCATAGACGTCTTCCTGGTACACGTGGATCCATCTGTAATTTCCCAGTTAGAGGTCGGAAAATGATGTGCAGACACTGTCATCTCACATGCGCTCCTTTCTATTTCCGTCAGTTTGCTGTTGCTGTTGTTTTCCATGTATTTTCCGGAGGGCCTTGACTCAGAAGACGGAAGGAAAAACATCCTCTATCCAACCGCAGAAAATAATTTTCCGTAAGAACTGCTGACGTCTGCTTTAATAAACCGAGAAATATGCAGATACTTTTGACAGATTTGCCCCCTAAATGGTCCTTCTTTTCTTTGATATACGAGTTAAACAGCAGCCTGAGACTTTAGTCCTATGAGAAGCTCAGGCGCACAAAGGAAAAGACTGGTCAGATCTGTCCATTATTAAAGCCATTCTTTATGCAAGAATGACCCCCGTTTCCACCGAGCCGCTCACATGTGCAGGCATCTCCTGAAAGCATCTGTACTGTTGGTGTAAATTAAATTTCTCCCCAGCGGTGCTTTAAAAAGCTGCTCATGATCATCCTGTTAAGCACACTGAGTTTGAGAAAACAGTCACACTTTGGCTAGTGTTACTCGCTTCCTCCGGGTGTCCTTTTATTTTACACCTTTTACTAAATCATCAAGCAATCATCATCATGTAAAAAATTCACTCAAAATTTTTAAACTATTTTTTTAAATTGTTATATTTGTTGTTTATGTTTTTTGTGTCTTGTTAAAGGTAGAATTAACTTTGTATTCTTTCCTGCATGTTTTTGAGCTCCATTTCTGTATTGATGCTGTATTAATGGCCTCTTTTAGCGCTGTTTTTCAAGAACAGATCCAGGGGGCTGATCCAGTCTTACTGTACTGGACTGAAGTGAGTGGGGTCACCTTGCTGCTCTGCTCCACAGCGCCCTCTGTGGTGACCTTCTCCTTTGACGTGGGCAACGGCCCGGTGGAGCTGGCGGTGCGCTCGCCCGCTGCGCTCAACGATGACCAGTGGCACCGTGTCAGTGCCGAGCGCAACGTGAAGGAGGCCGTCCTGCAGGTGGACCAGCAGTACCGGGAGGTGCGCCCGGCACCCCCCCAGGGCCACACCCGCCTGGAGCTCTACAGCCAGCTCTATGTAGGTAAGTCTTGGCTTAGAGTTCACCTCCCACCAGCCCAGAGCTGGTGAAGGTCTAGGTGTCGCTGACTGGGAGTGACATGGGGCAGCGGCTCACGCGGACGTTCCTGCTGCTTCAGGATTGGGTTGCAGGGCAGTGTGAGCTCTCGCTGTGGGGCAGTGCTGACAGAATGGGGCTATTTTCCCTTTCTACGTCCTAAATAGGCCCATGGCCCCAGTTTCCCCTGTCCAACGGTCACCTAAATTTGTTTTTGTCACTTTAGTGTATTTCCCATCTTATCGTGTCTGATGGTAAAAACTGATTCTAATCTGCACCGGAGCCGCTTACAGCGAAAGGCATTTTTGCTCAAAATGCATTGAATCCATGTCCACACCTTAATGCACATGTGAAAGCGGCTTTTGCTGGTCAACCGAAGCCGCGCTGTGGTCCGTGCTCCTGCTCAGCACACTGCTTTCCTCCTCTCCTTTCTGCTGTGAAACTGAATTTGCTTCCCTTAAAACCTTTTTCTTCTCTCCTTCCCTGCCAGCGCTCTTTCTGCTTCGTTGTTTTGCACGTTCGGTATTTGTTTCCGTTTATATTTATTTCTCTGTCCATAAACAAGTATGTTCAGCAGACTGGAAGCTGCATATTTGATTAACGCTTTATTTGAAGTGGATATTATATTTTTGCTACAACCAAAAGTCTCATGTTTATTGCATAAACTGCTCTTTGAATAATGTAAGACCAGGTAAATTGCTTTTTATTTCAATTCCAAGCATAATTTGATAGTATTTGTTGTCATTGCTTTGCATGTGTAATTTTCTTGCTGTTTCTGTTGGCAGCGAATTGCCTCCCACCGTCTCCATGATTGGATTGCTTGTTTACTTCATTTTACCTCTTTGTTGTTTCTCACCTGCATTTGGGCTGAAAATGGGTGCTGCTGGAATTCCAGCATTTTGTACCTGTGGTGACAATAGGGCACAATATATTGCCGATACTTATTTGTTAATTTTCATTAACCGCTTAGTCCTGCTCAGGGCCACGGTGGTCCAGAGCTTTTCCCTGGATCAGTGGACGCCAGGCTACGAAACTACACCCTGGACAGAATGTCCATCCTTCACAGAGTAGCCACACACACACACACACACACAGAGGAAAAACATACACGTGTTTACTTGAAACACACATCGCTGCACTATGGGAGGAAACTGGAGCACAGAAAAGAAACTCACCTAGACAGAGGGAGAACCTGCAGACTTGGACCTCCTCCTCCTCCTACCAGAGGCCTGGGATTTTGAACGTCCGGCACAGTATATTTGCTAGGATTGCACTCTTCTGGATTGAGACCAGTGTTGTCCTTCATGGGATCTGATAGAGTCAGTCCTCCAGTTTAGGGGTCACAGCTCCAAGTGCTCCTATGACCAGTGGGACCACCTTGGTGTTCACGTTCCACATTCAGTCTGGTTCCTCTCACAGTAAACAGTAAATAGAGCAGATAATGTTGTTTTTCTGCCTGAAGTCAGGTGACTTCACACCAAGTGTGTTTCCAATTTCTATATAACGGACAACCTCAGGACCGAAACAGAAGACCGACTTCCGTTATACATTTACATTTGTTCATTTGAGCATGAGGAATAACTCATGCTCAGGCAAAATTTGAGATTTACCCACTGTGAGCATCTTTATTTTTAACAGCGCCCTAGGTGAGAGCTCACACGTCCTGAGTCTCACACCGAACAGTTCCGTTACACGCCCTTTATACTTTTCTCTTCAACAGGCACATCCCATATTTCATTTGCTCAATGCCAAGCTTTGCACGCTATGTCTACATTCTTGTCTTAGTGATATACTTAGTGATATATTCCATTTGCATTCTTCTGCTAAGCCTGCAAATTATTACATATCAAAGGTCTCCTGACCTTGTGACACAGTCAGGATGTTCTGGTCTTCACTTACTACATTATGGCCTTGCTTTTACGATTACAGCATTCCTTTCCATCACAGACCTACACGTTTGAGAGGAAACACTCGCTCTCACACTCCCCCCTTTGAGACTAACAGTCTCACGTAAAGCTTTATGTCAGACAAAAAGGTAGCATAAGGATCAGGCTCAGATTTTGGCTTGTGGAAAAAGCGATATCGCAAGGCCACTTGCAAATTTCTAGTCGGCATCACAGCAGAAAGAACGGCTCTCTTCAAACAAGAGAATAAGCAACAGAATGAAAATAAAATTACAAGAAAAAGAACAATTGACAGGAGGATGGTTCTTAACCAGGACCCGAGATCAAGGAAAAGAGAGGAAAGCCAGCTTCCAACACCGCTCCTCTTAGTAAAAACGTGGAACTTCTTTCCCTCGGCAGCAATGTGTTCTGCTAGCAAGCTAATGTGCTCCAAACGATCAGGAACATAGGTACAATGCTCCTGGCCGATAACGGCACACGTACCCCCAGAAGCGGATAATAAATAGTCTAAAGTTAAACGGTTTTATGGAGCAACAGTGCACAGTGCGACCATCTCAGAGGAAATATCCTCCAAAGCACCTGAGGTTGAGTTAGCTATGCTCTCCAATGCCTCAGCGATATATTGTATTTGGTTACCAGCATAGCTGGCAGCAGCCCGTGGAAACATTCCCAGCCACACAAGATCACCTTTGGAAATACCAATCTTGCTAGTATCAACGGTAACAGCTCGCCTTGCACGATGCCAGTGAGTTCTCTTTTCGTTTAGAATCCTTACATGCGGAACAACATAGCCTAAATAACGTGATCCTGACCAATCTGGAGTATTGGAGTAATTCAGGGCAAGTACCTGATCAAGGGTCCTACAGCAGGGGGTGGGATCTAAATCGGTCTGATGTCTCTAACCATTGCGCCCTCTGCTGCCCCAGTTCTGTCGACGCGCTCTTCACCCTACTAAAGCTCTTGTGGACCAGGCACCACGAGCATTCAAGTCAGGGCCTCGTTGGATCTCCCTGCCCGGTCCTGTGTCCGAGCCCCCGCGCAGAGAAGGGCGTCTTGAGGAAACTCTCCAGCTTAATGAGGGACTAGCAAAGCTCTTCTGGTGACAGGAATTAGCCAACCGCTGTGAGCGAACGCGAATGCTGGCATAAATAATACAAACGCTTTAATTGCTGTCTGTTATGATATTAATGTATTCTATTTACTGGAGAGGAGACAATCTGTTACCACAAGTGGGTTTGTTTAATTCTCCTTTATCAGTGAGCAAGGTCAAAACTTCAGCTCTTCGCACACATGTGCTGCCAATACAGGGACTGAGCCGAATGCTCTGCGAGCTCTAAGAAGTACAGCTAATAATGAAATTTTAATAAGACTGGCATTTAAGCAATCTTAAGCAGACGGGCGTGATGAATTTTTATGCTTTGCCCAGTTTGTCTCTTTTATCCTTGAATGACAAAGTGTGTGGATGTCAGTTTTCTGCAACCAAAGGAAACAGTTTGGCAGAATTTAAACCATTTACACTGAAACCTTCTTCAGGAATTAGTCAGAATATTTCTGTGACAGGTTTTCCATGCGCTCTACGTTGTTAATGGAGTCTTCTGTTGAAACCGTATGAAGTGGTGGGAGATGCCAGCCCTGATGTTTGACTGTGCCGAGTGCAGGCCGTGCACCGTTGTTCTGCTGTTTGAAGTCATCCTGTTTTAGATTTTCATTTATTTAATGCCAGGCATACACTTAGGCACATGTATGTTCTGGAAACCGGTTAATTTTTCATTTATTATTCCATTATAAAAAAATCACTCATCCAGTGCAGGGTTACGGTGGGCTAGTCGATCCTGACTTCTCCAGCAGGACCCTGCAGACGTTCTGGTCAGGTTGCCCCCGTTGGAGAATATGGCCTGTTCTCAGTTCTCTGGGTTTCGGACTTGACCAACTGTCGTGAAAAAAATTCAGAAAAAACCATAAATACTGAAAAAACCTTTTTTAAAACATAAGGGAAATATTAATGTTGCTGTGTAATTTGTTTAGCTTTTGGAAAAAATGACTTCATCAATGTATAAATAATGTTTAAACCAGTTTAATATTGTCTGTCCGTCCAACCGTTTCTCCGTGGTCAGTTCCCTGACGGCAGTGAACCGCAGCCTTCAGACGGAGCTGCACGGTGCCTTATTCTCCACTTCTTGCGCATCTTTCACTGATGTTCCAGTTACGGTGCTGACTTTATTCCATTTCATTCGGCGATCCGCTTCTCCAAAAGACACTACATTTTCTATAAGGATGTTGAGGTAGCACCTAGTTCAGTGTGCAACACCGTAGGAAAAAATATTCCACTTAAATTGCACTTTTGATTGTCTGAACTTTTGTCACCTCAAGGAAAATCAAGGATAAACTATTTAGTTTACATTTATTTAGCTGACACTGTTCTCTGAAGCAGCTTACAATCTAAAACTGCTTGTAGCTATTTAATATTTACTGCTAATATTTATTTATAAATTAGCTATTAACATTGAACACTATTACCTACAGGGGCTACTTTTTTAACCCAACATGTCTGGTTTCTGCAATTTCTTCAAATATGCATGCTCTCATATTTTGCCACCCGTAGTATGTTCTTTTTTTTATGTGCTATTTTCCATTTAGTGTTGCGGCTTTATGTAAAGGAAGGGTGTTACAGCCAGACACCCGCAGTTCTCACCACAATGCCTAACTTTGTTTCAAAAAAAATATTGAATGTTGTGTGAACCAAAAAAGGTGCCGCTGGCGGACAGAGGGGCTTCCTAGGGTGCATCCGCTCTCTGAAGATGAACGGTGTGACCCTGGACCTGGAGGAGAGGGCAAAGGTCACACCAGGAGTGAAGCCAGGCTGCTCGGGCCACTGCACCAGCTTTGGTGTCTACTGCCGCAACGGGGGGAAGTGTGTGGAGAAGTACAACGGCTACTCCTGTGACTGCACCTCCACTGCCTACGATGGCCCCTTCTGCACCAAAGGTGATCTGAAAAACCTGGTTTGGTTGCCGGCCAACTCATTCAACCCTCACTCTAACCCAATAACCAGACCAGCACACCCCATTCAACCCTCACTCTAACCTAATATCCAGACCAGTACACCCCATTCAACCCAATAATCAGACCAGCACACCCCATTTAACCCAATAACCAGACCAGTACACCCCATTCAACCCAATAACCAGACCAGCACCTACTAACCCCAATTTAAGTCTAAACTAAAGGTTAAGGTACAGATTGACCACATCAGCTGCTATACTGGGCAGCAGGAAAATTAACGGAAAGCTTCTTTACAAAGTAAAAGTAACAGACACCTCTTCTGAAACATTATTACATCTGTGCTGTTAATACGCAGCACGATGGTTAGCGTCACCTCCTACCTGGTTCATTATAGTGCTCTTTTATTTGAGCAATTTATCATAATCATTTAGCATATTTTTCGAAATTTCCAAAAATAGTTTGAAGCTTTTTTGGAATTTTATGTTTAGTATCTGTAAAATAGATGGTTATTTCTGTTCACCTGCTGTCACTGCAGGTGTGGCAGCAGCGTGTTGCGCTCACCTGGATGTTCTTCTTAGGAAGCACTTGGAACAGGAGCCAGATGATCATCATAGCTTTGCTTTCAACTCTCTCCATAGTCTTTCTGTTCATTATGTTTCTACATTACTGTATACATATTTAAACTGTACACTAGTGTTGTTAATATTTCTATGGTGAAAAAAAAAGCCTTTTTTGAAATAAGCCTTATGGGAATAAATTATTTTTAAAAATGTGTACATGAACACTGCTGGTATTTAGACCTCCAGACATTGTTTCTCTTCCCTCTTGCATTTGGGAGTTTTGTGTTTTCCTCTCCTCAGTTGCCAGCTGGTTTATTCAGACAGCAAAGACTTGGTCTGATTTAACAGCAGTTGGTGTACATCACCCCCCATTGATCACTCCGTCACCTTTGTTCTGAGCCCTGCGTCACCCGCTGAGAACAATTACATAAAAAAAACTTGAATTTGAAATTTTATTTATGTATTATTGCTCTCCCAGTCCTGACGCTCATCTTCTTAGCTCATTCCTTAGCTGCTTCATCTCTTCATGTTACAAAGTTTGGAGTAATCAGAGAACGTTCCAGTATTTACTTTGACATTTTTCAACGCTGTTGTAATAATGGAGAAATGCACAGTCTCAATTTCACTGAGTTTCATCAGGCCCGTGTTCCTCAGCCTGCCTTCAAGAAGGTTGAATTGCACCGTGTGTGTGTGTGTGTGTGTGTGTTAACACAGATGTAGGAGGATTCTTCGAGGCAGGGACCCTGCTGCGCTACAATTTCCCGCCTGATGCAGCTTCTGCTGCGGTAACAGAGGCCAGAGGTCCTCCTGGCAGCCTGGGCTCAGAGGTGAATCTGACAAGAGAAGATCTGTCCTTCAGCTTCAGCACCTCCAGTGCACCCAGCATCCTGGTCTACATCAGCTCCAGAACCCAGGACTACCTGGCTGTTGTACTGCGGCAGAATGGTGAGGCTGTCAGTGCTGTGTGAGGAGGGGTGGCATCTGCGTGGGGTGGAGGAGGGATCAGGATGACAGATACAAGAAGAATGTGTCAGTGAAAAGTTAAAAAAAAAAAATCAGTCAAAAGGTTGAGTACATTTGTAGAGAACCACTTTTTTCCCCCCAAAGTGTTTGTTTAACAAAAGCCCTGTCTTCTAAGCTGTTCTGCAGCAGGTCCCAAAAACCCGTGTGGGTTGCTTTGCTTTCACTCTTCCCTCCATTTCTTCCTACGTGAAAACTGGCCAGGAAACACTTTGACACTCTTAAAAACTGTGTTAATAATGGAGGAATGGTCCCTCTGTCTATTTACCCCCCTTTCATCCTGCCTCCTGCTTCAGCAGGTTCTGTCCCATTGTGTCCACTTGGTCTTTCTTGAGTTTGATACTTATCTTCATCTCATTACTTTGTCACTGTTTCCGTCACGTTGGCTCAATGCGCTGGTTGACTGGGCTGGAAGAGGAAGCCGCCTGAGGCAAACGCAATGGGAAGATGATCGCAGACTTGACACTTCAGATCACTTCTTCACCCAAACATTTTACATTCCTTTCACATGGACTCTCAGTGGTGTGTTTACATTATCAGGAAAAGAAAGCACTCCGTTCAAACAGCTCTGTCAGTAGCTGTCTGGCATCCTGCAAAGAAAAATAAGCATATTTACGCTCGTGTTGAGGAAAACGGTGAAATTGCAAAGCAGCCCTGTGATTATCAGGGCAAATATTCATAGATTTTGAATGAATGAAATGATGGGAGAGAGAGGTTTCATCTTGTTTCTCATCAAGTGAAATGTCTCCTGCACCATTCTGAAAGTTTCATAATCGGAGGTTTTCAGATTTGCATGATTGCCTTTCCACCTCTGTAGACCCCCCAGGGAATTGGGTGGAAATGTGAAGTGGAGGGTCTCAGTGCACCCTGCTTGGCGGACTGCACAGGTTCCGACTCGTTTTTTGTGAGTCACTTGTCCAGGTGAGACTCTTGGGTGCGGTGGAGATTGATGACCTGTCCTCCTCACCCTCACCCTGGACAGGTACGCTGCAGATTCGCTACAACCTAGGAGGCTTGAAGGAACCTTTCACCATCAACCTGGATCAGCGCAATATGGCCAACGGGCAGCCGCACAGTATCAACATCTCCCGTGTAGACAAGGTCATTCAGCTACAGGTAAGACCCTCCAAGGCTGGTTGGCTTGTGGGAGTTTCCTGGGTCAGAACCACCAGTGTAGGTTCTTTGTGGATCGGAGACAGAGCTGATGACCAGGCTGATCTGGGCCTCCATGCTTCAGAACCTCTCCAACAAAACCACTAGGACTGTTGGCTAGAGGGTAGAATACAAGCCTGTTAACTTTATACGTTATTGATATGTGTTGTAAATCTACCTTAATAAACACATCCAAACTAGCTCTGCGTAACATTTATAAAAATATAAAATATAAAATATGTAAAAATGTAAAAATATATTTCAGTGTCTGTACGAGTAGTTTAATGTATTTTATGTACTTGGTTACTTTTGTCCATCACCTCTGGTGGGGTATAGGCCACCAGCAGGGCTTCTAAACACTGTTTCCTTCGTAAACAGAAATGCACATCTGCGTAACACATGGATCAACCTGCATAGTACATGTGCGGTATTTTACATACAGCATGTTTCCACCGTGGGGACTGAGGGCAGAGAGCTGAGCTGCAGTATTGATCCTCTGCACAAAGATTCATAGCCAGACACAACTAAACGACACTCTCAGGCTTTCCAACAAGACAGTCGATATCGGGCCGTTTCCTGCAATGTTAAATAATGAGCCAAATGACTCTCCTTCCTCCTTTAGTACCCAGCCAGTGTGCCCGAGAGGAAGGGACTGCATTTTTTACACACCGCCCGACTTCCTCATGGTAAAACATGGTAAATGATGCCTGTGACTCGCCACTCATCTACCCCACGTTTCCAATTTACTTAGAACGGGTTTTTTAGGATTTAGCCAAGAACGAGAAAACAGTGATTGGTCCATTGCATTTACAATGATTTATTTTTTTAAAGGATAAATAAAATTCTCCTTGAAGCAATTAACTCAGCATAAGTAACGTAAAGCATAACAACGACACTGGTATCTGCGCAGGAGGGGAATATCTGAAGTCAGTAATTGGATTTATTGTCATTTTTATGTCAGGGTTTGTTGACATTATTTGATGGGGGGGCGATGTGGTATATTAGCAGCAGAGGAACTTTATTCTGTTAATGAGTTGAAGAATGAGTTGTTTTATTAAATTTCATCTCTCTTGTGTGTATGAAGTCCCAGGGTTTTAGCTTTAGTTAGAATCACCCGTGGCTGGAGCTTCTGCATTGCCGCATTTATGTCTTTAAATGTAACTCATGGCGGTATGAACAACCTCTCATTTATCGCCAAGCACATGTTTTTAAATTCCACTGTGTATGTAAAGCGATAGTCAGTGGCATCCTAGCAATGTTTTTTGAAAATGGACTTTGACTTGGTTACCTTACGTAGTGATTGTGGATTTTTTTGTTGTTTTTTTTTTTTTAATTACTTCAACGGAATTTAATAGATTTAAAAAAATTCTTATTGAAATGCAAGTGTCCCATCTAATTTCAGTCCAGCACCAGCTTCCCTTTCTCTGGGTTTTATCAGCCAGGTAGACTTTGACAAAGAGGCACCCGCAGCACACTTAAGGGGCCGTTTACCTTTCCAGGTGTGTCCTCTTGAATTCGGGCGATTACCCCAGTGGAATTTTACCTTAAAACTATAGTAAAAGAACTTGTCCTTGGGCGCTGACACTAAGTGTTCTGGCACGGCACAATCACAGCTCTAGAAGCCTTCCTTTTCTCTGCGGCTTGCTGGAAAAATGACGCTGTGTGTGGACACTTGCACCCCTTTCGGCCCAAACCACGTTATCTCCCACCTTTGCCAGCAAAAGGCAGGTCCTGGTGATCAAACAAACCCGTACCTTTGCTCATGACACAGTAAAAGTGGTGAAAATGCACACGGTCGCCTGGGAACAGGTGTGACACGACTCGGACCCCCAGAATGTGGACGTGCAGGGCACACACCACCAGGGCGGGCTTTTCGCTTGCCAACTTGCTGATTGTGTCCCCTTATCCTCCGCTTTTCTCCATCGCGTCCAGGTCAGGTGTAAACTGATGAAAACGCTTTTCCGGGGGAGTAAATTCCAGTCAACAGAGGTGCACGGGGTCCCCGTGGGGGCACTGGAATTAATGACATTGCGATCTGTCTGCGACGTGTCATGTCAATGAATGACACCCACACCTTCAGGCAGCGGGGACTTTATTCACGCTCCTCTTTCCAGCCACATGACACCATTTGTATTCATGGTTGTTGACAGAAGAATCTGGTCGGTCCTCAGACTCATTTGAGCCATTTTGTATTAATTATTAGTGGAAATGAAAGCTGTGGTTCTGAATTATGATGGTGATGTTAATGAGTAATTCCTGCTTAATTAAACACGTCAGAAAAGTAGCGGACGTGTCATGAGTTATGTGCTAAAAAACCTATTAGAGACTTCATTGCACTAAATAAGAACTGATTTATGCCAGATAAATGAAGACTGTAATTTGGTGCTCATGTAAGAAAAACATTCCTTCACCTCCTCACAATCAAAATTTTGACCCCTTGAATAGCATCCCGTGTCCCTTGTCATCTTGTTTGCGATATTTAATCTCACTTTGCATTTTTCTTTCCTTACAGTGTTTAAATATCATGTTAATGGCTGGTTTCTTTGTATGTTTTTATATCCTTAGTTTGCTTTTTTAAATCTGAAATAGAAATCAGCTCAGGCTGTATGGGTTTTCTCTCATGGTCCAAATACATGTGTTTCAGGTTAATTGCTGCCTGTAAATTGCCATATACTGAGTCTTTCTGAATTCATAAGACATTAAAGTTTGTCACTGCAGGTTACGACACTTTACTGTATGCAGGTATCACAGAAATACATGAGTGAAATTGTTTAATACCCTTAACCAGATGCGTCCGAACACGAGGCTGATTTTTGGCACAGAACTGCATGTGGCGGAATTTTCGTGGAATTCTGCGTCCGACTCGGGATGCACCGCCAAAGGGGCCGATTTGCAGGAGGAGACACTTGTACTGACCTTCAGGTGTGAGGAGGAGGATCAGCGCTATCTTGGGAACCTCGGCTAACCGTGTCTCTGCCACCCTGCGTGTGCTGTCTTGCAGTTGGACCACTACCCCCCAGTGAGCTACTCCCTTCCGGAGGCTTCTGACACCCAGTTCAACCTGATCAAGACTCTGTTCCTGGGGAAGGTTTTTGGTAAGTCGGTCCACATTGGCATACTAATACTCACTGGTATGGCCCTTTTCTCGAGGACTGTGTCCCTCTTCAGGGTTTCACCGGCTTGAGTCCCTGTCTTTTCTTGCGCTGTTTATGGTAACCAGCTGGTAAAGAAAAGGGAAACACAAGTCCAAGTTTAACATTGTTGTTCTTTGTGAATATGCATAGTCATCATGTACACTTTTCATCAGACTTAAGGATTTTTGCTGTCACATCAAGTCATTTTAAATAGTCCTTCAACTCCTTGGTGTCAAAGGGGGGGGGGTCTCTCCTGGTCATCCTTTTACCTTCCTCTTCCTACGGTTTTCCAACATCCAACAGTTACTGTCTTTCTGAGAGCCTAAGATCTGCCACAGTGTGAAAATCTGCCCTTCCGGCTGTTCTTGGTGTCCACAGAAGTCTGGTTTTTCGCATTGGTACGGGTGGTGATGGTCAAGCTGATGTAGGATCTACATCACATGTATTCTTTTTTAAAAAGTTGAGCTGCCATCATGGTTAAACTTAAGCGCTTGTTAAAATTAGATCATGGAAGACCTGCAAAATGTTGTTGTGGCATCTGAGCGTTTTCCTTTGCCGGTGTTACAGCAGCACCGTTCTTACCTGTGAGTCACTAGCGGTGGAAATGTGTGTCAGATCTCCAATACCCTTGTGGCACAGCGGACCTGTGATCCTGCAGCTTCTGAGCACACAGACAGTCTCCTGGACCACGACAGGGATGTTGCGTGATACCTAATCTGAGATGATGTGAGGAGCTGAGCTGCTGAAGGATGTCAGGATGTCCTCTGCATAACCGAGGACTCCGGGGAGCTTATTGAGAGCTGACAGGACCATTCCTGCTCGGCACAGGTGCAGCCTGATGCTCAGCAATGGAGGGAAATCTAATCTGATTTGTTCTTTGGGCCACAAAAGCTTAGGTGGGAAAACCCCACTCCTCTCAGCCTGGTGTCCCTCCCGCCTCCAGCAAACTGTTTTCACCTGAAGTACCTGCAAGTGTCAAACAGTGATGGATGCCTTTTAGTGACTCTTTTTCCCTTTATTAGACACTGGCTGAACTGTGACAGTGTACTAACTCCGGTTTAATTCTGTCGCACTTAAGCTTTTACTTAAAAACACTGAAATAACAGTTAACATGTAGGGTTCTGTTTTGTTACTGAGCCTTTAGATAGCCTCCGTGGATTTCTGTTGTCAGGCCCATTGCCGTTCCTGGTTAGGCCGGATATTTGACACTCCGTCCCACAGTCTCCTGACCGCATCCTATAGGCAGATGCTGTAGCTCCTTACAGCAAACATGAGGGGGAGCCAAACAAGCACAAATGTGCCATATATCGCAGGCGAGGTAGAATAAAGTCTCCTACCGGGTCCCCTTCGTCCTTCCAAACACTCGCACAAAACCCGGCTGTTTCTGTCTTTCCGTTCTGGGTCTCCGCTCACCACTATGGCTCATCCTGACTGACACCCGAACGCTCGCTGTTTCTCATTCCATATAAAATGCCCTCCTAATGTCCTCTTGGGATGGAACTCAGTAAAACCAGCAAAAGTTTTGGATCGTTCCTGGTGGGAGCTCTGATTGATCGAATATGTTTGACCTGTCGGAGGTGTCCGGCACTGAGCCTTTGGCATTGCCGTCTGGATGCTCCCCTCCCTACCTGTGCAGGTGAGGGTTTGCCTGCTTGAGCTGGTTGTGTTCTGGAAAGGTGGGACACCGCGGACCACCCTGACACTGCTCAGGCTAACGGGTTGCTCAGGACGGATGGTTGGTTGGTTAGGGAGCAGTTTTTTGATATTTCAGTGTGTTTCAGGTCCTCACAGCCAGGTTTATAAGCCATTTTACCCAGACAATTTCTTAAAGAACCAAATTTAGCAAATAAATCAAAAACAAACTAATTTTATAAGGGGAAAAAACAATATAATGATAAAGAAATAGTTTTATTAGACAAGAGAATATATAGTCTGATATATGCAATGCAGATGGTGTTCTATATTGTAAAGATTATGCAAATGATTTAACTTCTAAGTGACATTTTCTATGAAACAAACGGTCAGTCTGCGCTGGAAATGGTTTCACTTTGTTCCCTTAATGAACTTTGGTGTTAAAAATATGGTGTTTTGCCTTTTACTCTGGTGGTTCTTTTTGCATCTGTGATTTGTTTAACACGCGCGTCTGTTGCGGGGCTGCGGACAACAGCGAGGTGAAGTGGGTGAAACAGAGGAATTTGGGTTGTTTTTTGCCTCACGCTGTGTGATTTCTCCAGTCTCCCTGTGGACGTCCAGAACTTATGTGATGAGCTCGGAGTGGCGATGAATCCTGCAAAAAGCCATTTTTAACACAGTGCCATAAATGAGTGTAAGCAGCTCCACTGAGCGTCAGATGGTCCCGTTGTTCACGTTTATGACACGTGACACACTAGTGTGTTTTCTAGTGAAAAAATTGCAGTAGGCGAATTTCAGTGAGTTAAATTAGACGCCCTGTAGGAGAAACGCTCGGCTGTGTAAAGGGATAGCAGGTGGTGCGGTGCAGGATCCGGGTTTAAACCCCCCAGCTGTAGTACTCCTGAGCCGGATACTTTAAACTTGTGTAAATGTGCTGAAATAGGAGTGCGGTGCTGTGGCTGCAGTAAGAAGCGCTCTGAGGTCTGGCTGGCAATCGAAGGTGTCTGACAGAAAACACTCGATCCATCGATCTGCGAGCGTGGAGTCGTGCCCTGCGGTGGAGACGGGTCCATCAGGAGGAGATGCGTTACAGACACAGATACTGCGCTGAGGCGCTCGAGTCGGCAGCTCCATCGGTCCCGCTTCCGGCTCGCTTTCCACCCACAGTCAGTGCAGATCGATGCCTTCCAGCATGTCCTTCCCGCTCCCTCAAGGACAGGCAGATAACCGCTGTCAGGGTTTGTGAAGCCCTCAACCCCCAAGGACATTAGTAAAGGTAACTATACATGCACATATATGAGAGAAATAATGTTTCGGTCGTGAGGAAGGGGAAGTAATATTTCTCTGTTTATACGTTGCTCACATGTGTGAACATTGCCTGCAGTCTGATTACTGAAAACTAAACACATTTTCAAGACGAAACTTGAGATGGATATTGTATATAGATATATATATTGTTAAGGTTTGTTTCGTAGAAAATGTTACCTGCAAAGTGCAGTGTTTCACAGAGACGCCTTCTTACCAGGCGGTCGATGTCCAACTGATGTTTTTTAGTTTTATAACAAAACATTTTATTATTCAGTATTGTTACCCCAGTACAGGGTACAACAGCAGGGTCGTGACTCCTGGCCCCGTTTGCTATGGCTCTGACTCACAGCATCATTTACTGTGATCATTCAGCGCTTCTCTTTCTTTTTCAATCTGGCTAAATAAGAACGACAATGAAGGCAGTATTCATACAGCTGGGTGTTGGCACTCTGGGTGCTGCAGGAGGAGGGATTCGAACCAAGACAACTGCTCTGTCTCTCATGTTGCCTGCTGCCCCTTTTAAATGCAGGGACTCTTTCTGCACAGCTGGAGAAATTTGTATTGTGTTTGAGGTCCATCGGGCTTGTTTATAAAGCATTTGTGAAACATAGATTTTAACCAAGTTCATTCGTCATTATTATAAGTCCTACAATTCAGACCTCATTTACCTGCAGTGAATGAGTGTGTGTGTGTGTGAGTGAGTGAGTGAGTGAGTGAGTGAGTGAGTGAGTGAGTGACCCGAATCTGGTATTCGATGCTCTTCATTATAGTCTAAGCTGCTGTCTTCATGTGATGACCCATATGGACACACCACACTTGTACAAAATGTGAAAAAAAACAAAATTGTGTGAAACTGGTGACCAGCGTGGAATTCGCCTTTTCGTGAATCTTTATGGCCGTCAGCTGAAAGAAACCATATTTACAATAGAGAAGAGTGGTAAATGAGTCAGATCTGCGTAGAACACAACGTGGGGGGTAACAGTTGGGGTTAAGCTTGTAGCAGCCAGTGGAAGGAATATTACTGTGTCCATAATCCCAGCAGCCCGGAGGTGTGTGTGTGTTTGTCCTCATGTGAAACGTGTTCCATTACTGCACACTGCCTTTCATATTCCCTTCCAAGGCAGAGAAGGAAAGAAGGACACAGTTAGAGAAAACCCGTGGTGTGATATTTGGAATTTTAACGCAGTCTTCCCACGATCACAGTCAGTGATATCGTCTGGATCGGCACAAACGATCCAAAGCAGCAGCCTAACACATACGGGGGTCATCGGAACACTGTGACTGCGACAGGATTTCAGTTGCCTGTGTGTCACGCGGGCCGCTGTCTTCACGGTACATCATCCCCCCAAGAGATGATGCTTTCCTCCCCAGCGAAGCAAATGAGTACATGGAATCTGTAAGGCGGGATGACGCCGCCAACCTCATTCAAAAGTCTGGCCTAGATGCAGCTTTCCTGGGAACTGCTGTGACCCATTTAGTTTGTTCCTGTTTCTTGGGGGTTTTCTGGAAAATCACATCCCCACTTCACACTCCCGGGCTGCGCAGCTGATGCTCACACTGGGTTCCTGGAAACGCTGAGTATTTGATGAGTGTTTCTGAAATATCGCAGAGTTGCTGTGTGCTGCTGTGAAGCCTTCCTGAGATGTACAGATTAATATGGCGCCATCGATTGTTATCATCATCGCTGTCGCTTCGGCGGTTCCCTTCCTGACCAGCGCGCTGACGTCACCGCCATCCGCCACTGGCTCCAGATCCGCATCCGCGCACCGGGTTTTCCTCCAGTCAGGTATGAATGGGAGCGAGTGGCAGGCGGGGAGCGGTGTTCCGCACTGAGCAGACGGGCAGGCGAGAGAGCGGAGGTACGCAGAGCCTTTAAAGCCGCAGCGTCCAGAGGGCCGGAGGGGTCGTGCACCACCACAGCACCACGCACCGGCCACACTCTGCCGGGATCCAGTCCCTCGCCAGGTCGACAGGTACTGCCGGCTTCACCTCTCACGCCCTTCACCTTCGTCCAGCGCCGGCCAGCTGGACTCCTGATTCCACACACATTTCTCCTCCTGTCCAGCCTCTCTTGCCAGTGCTGCTGAAACTGTCTTTCTAGTAAGAGGTGGCGGTAGTCGGACAGGACAGCCGGCGGCTGCGTTTGTGTGTTTACGTCCAGCAGAGGTGCGTCGCAGTCCTGTTGATGTAAGATGTTCTGGTGCCAATATGAGGACGTGCCAAGGACAGGAGTGCAGCACTGTGCACCATGAGCAGGGAGTTCTCAGTCGACCATGCGGCATCTCTCTCCTGCTCTGGGCTTCAGGTGACCGCCATGCTGTCGCCCGCATGTTGCCAGAGGCGTATGCAGGGTCCCAGTGCCTTATATAAGGACGGATTAGTAGCAGAACTGGGAAACAAGCTGCTGCCAGACCCATTCAGGGGCAGAGGAGCTGCTGGTGCTCACATGTCAGCAGAACTTGGCCACTTTTAGCCCCGTTGGCATTTTCCTTCCAGGTCTGATGGACATCAGGTGTTTCTTGCCATTCCTTTCCGCAGTGTTACCATGGAAATGCCATTGATTCCCACTCCCGTTTTCTCCTCGCTACGTTTGCGGCCCCCCGTTCAGCTCTTTCGCCCCGCCAGGGGGTCTGTGTCCGCAGTTTAGGCCGTCAGTAATTTGTTGGTCGTCCCTCAGGTTCACACACGACAGACTTTGTATGCTAAACGTGGGTTCTTATGTGTCCTTGTGTGTTTAAAGGTGATGGCCTCTCACTTCTAACTAAAATGTGACGTACACTCCACTGGCCACTTTATTAGGTAAACCTGTTCACTGCGAACCTATCTCGACTCCAGAGCAGCAGGGATTCAGCAACGCGGGGTTCTGTCTGCTGCGGCTCCTCAGCATTAACATTCATTCTGTTAACATGGCGCTCCCGCTCATCCCAAAGATGCCCTATTGGCTGGCGAGGTGGGGCACTACAGGGTACTGTAGTAAATTCCAGTAAAGTACTGGTCTGTCTATGGAGCAGCAGCATGCAGAAAAATCACACAAAATCACACAACTGTTTCCAAAATGCTGGAACCAGACCAACCGGCACCAGCGATGAGGCTGTGTTCAAAGTCACGCCACACATCTGTTTCTGATTCAAATAGCAAACTGGACCACTAAACCCTGTCAAGGTGCTTCGTATGCTGAGTGACAGCCATGTGCAGGTCACTGTGCCTGGAGAGTTGTGTGTGTGAACAGCTGGCATACCTAATAAAGTGGCCAGTGAGTGTATATGAAATGTGTGTGTTATATATACACTGTATGCTTATAATATTTGCATACAAACAGCACTGTTGGCTGAGTAGTTATTAAAATGTCAAAGGCAGCACTAGCGGGGGGTCCTCTGTGGCCAGTGAGCGGCAGCAGTGAAGTGCAGCACCTTGGAGACGCCTGAATGAGAAAGTGAGGAGGTTTTCTCTGCACCTCGTGGCTCGGCCTCGTGAAATGGGTCTGTCGCGTCGTCTGTGTTGCTCAGGCGTTAACAGGCGGTCATTAGCGTCAGGATGAATGCAGTCGTCTGCATTTACCTCGCTTTGAAAATCAACTGAAGCCCATCACCCCCCACGGGTGCAGTAGCTTGTGGCACCAGGGGGTCAAGAACCCAGAACCTCGGTGCTGAGTTCCAGTGGCTGGAGTTGTTGCTGCCACCTTGGAATATTAATACCCCACGGGGGGGGCAGCGTCTGCTCACCTCACAGATTCTCAAAATGGCACCTTGTCAGGGGCCTTTAGTCTTCTAGTCATTAAAGGAGAAGAACTGCGGGGGGGGGGGGTGAGAGACCCAGTGATGATTCACTCGTCATTCCCTGACGGGGAAACACACCTGCTCGGATCTGGGTGTAGAGAGTGTGTGTGTGTGTGTGTGTGTGTGTGTGTGTGTGTGTGTGGGGCGGGGATTAAAATGTGGGCAGTAAACATGCAGGAGTGCAGTCTTGTGAAGGGTGTGTGGAAACAGACACGCTGGGCGATTATATGAACCTCTTGAATATGCAGGTGTGAATAAGATCCTTTGGGTTTTATTGTTATTACATTAATAGTCATTTTCAGGCCAGACTGACCTGCAAGGATGTGAACAGATAAGGTTACAAATCCAGTGTGGAACTGTGCACCTTAAAGCTTTTCTGTAGCTTAGCTGCACCCAGAATGTTTATCTGTTCTCAGCAGATGAGATGTTTCCATTTCACATCATTATGAGATTTTAAAATGAGTCTGAATAAAGCAGGTGTGAGGTGCAGACCTGATGAAAAACAGTCCTGAGCATCAGACCCCAGTCTGCCCCCCCCCCCCCAAGGTGTACCAGCTACCTGGAGGCTGGATGTATTTTGCACATGTAAAAAGACAGGTACCAAACAATAATTTGACATTTTGTACAACTGCAACCTGCAAAGAAAAAACAAACATTGAGCATGTGACCACACTGAAGAGGAGCTGTGGGGTTCAGTCATGACGGATCATTTCATCGTATCACATACATGATTGTGTAAATCTGTCGTATCTTAGGAAACTTAATTAAATCAACATTTTTTAAATATATTTTAGAAAAGTGGTGATGACCACCACTGTCCAATCTGGACATGAACTGTAAATTGCTTTCAGTCTTTGTTGGGAGTGTTCCTGGGAACAAGGACCCCCCAGAGCTGTGTGTTTGCATTTAGGAGTGTTTTTCTTGCAGCGAGAAGTTTCAAAGCCGTCGGCTCCTCAATCTGCTGCCGGCGAACGTGACGCGGCTGTGTCTGCTGACAGCAACGCGGGGTTTTTTTCATGCTTCACTCCATTTTTCCAGCTCACTTTGCTCTTGTTTCCTGCTTTATGTAATGATGAGTGTTTTCTGGAAAAGGAGGTGGGGGTTCGGGGTCTGCTGGCGTATCATTTGCCGACAGTCTATCTGAGAGTCTGCCAGGACAGAAGGTGCGAGGAGACCTTTTCCCATCGGCTCACTATTGGACCTGCGTCCATTACGCTGCTCCGCGGCCGACCGCGTGGGGGGTCACAGGCTCTCCGTTCCGGCACACGTGTAGCAATAAAAGGAAATCTGGTGCAGAGCTCATACTTGATGTGCCGGACAGGTGAGGAGGCATCACCCTTCTGTTGAGGGCAACGTGAAGCGCAGCAGATCTGACATCATTGTGGATTCTGTGAGTATCTCACAAGCTTTTTTCCCTCCCTGAACCCTCGTCTGGTTTATTGCCGTTTTCTTCATCGGGGCAGCCGATTGTACTGTGCTGTTGAGGCTGCTGGAGACTGCGGTCTGTTGTGAGCTTTGTTCTCCATCCTTCCTCGGTTTCTCATACTGTTAATAGACGTTCTGCTGTCAACTCTACACCTTCATCATCCTCTCTTCCCAGAAACGGGCCAGATTGACCCAGTCCTGATTGAAAGATACAACACACCAGGTTTCGTGGGCTGCCTCTCCAGGGTGCAGTTCAACGGCGTCGCCCCCCTCAAGGCTGCGCTCAGGTCACGGGTCTCCGCGCCCATCTCTGTCCAAGGGAAGCTGGTGGAGTCCAACTGTGGGGCTTCTCCCCTGACCATCTCCCCCATGTCAGCCGCCACGGACCCCTGGCACCTGGACTCAGGTATGGGCCTGTTGCTCTGAAATGAAGGCTGAGGATCAGCTGACCAGCTTCTAAATGAAATGTCTTCCCTGTATTTCTACCATATCTGGCCTTTCAGCCTCCTTAGTGACTGGTGCCCCAGTGAAGCGATTCTGTATGGCTGCCTCCTTGAGCTCTTCGTTGCTTAGAGTCCACCTTTGCGAGGCAGCGTGGGCGGTTTGTCAGCCGGGTTCGAAGGTGGGGTCCGGGTACAGCGGATAGCGGGGGCGGCTCGAGATGCTGCTGTGAGCCGCTGTGAAACTGCGTGAGACGAGAGCAGCACACAGGGGCTGTCTCTGAGGAAGAGGTCCTGTGGGACTCAAATAAATCAGCCAAAAACATCTCCCACGAACAAATAATAAATCCATGTTTAAAAAATGACCCCCCCAGGACTCCCACAAATAATGATCACTGCCTAAGTCCACAGGGAGTTGATGTGCTTCAGTTTACCACCCAGAGAGGTTTCTGGTTGCTCAGAGTCCTCCAACATGGCTTCTTTAGTCGTATTCCTTCGACTTTTGTCTTTAAGGGTTTCTCCTCCCACTGAGTCCTTTCATTAGAGTGATGCCCTGGAGTTCCTGAAGTCTTCCTGGATCCACAGTCTTCTCCTGTAAACTTCTATTCCAAAACATCATTCCCTTTAGAGACTCCAAGAAATAGCGACAGAGGCTGCCTTGCCCCCCCCCCCCTCCACTTCTGTTTGGTTCCCTGCCTGTTTCCCGTTGAGCCCCTAATGTGAATTAAATGAAGTCAAACAAAAAACAATTTACCACTGTCTGCGGCCGACAGTCCAAATCGAACTCCATTCAGCACTCGGTGGTGTCGTTTTTATTAAAATGCCCATGTGGGGGCTGTGCTGCCCTCCGCGTATCACCAAGGGCCGCGGGCTATCGATTCTGCCGGAGGACGTGAATGAGATGAGCTTCCCGTGAGGCGTAACAGTCCCTCGTAAAGCTGATCTGAAACGCGGCTACTGGTTGACTGATGGCCTCGCCGTTCCTGACAGCATCGAGCTTCCCACTGCCTCAGGTGAACAAGAAACTCCGGTGGCCACGGGGCGGGGGCAGGTCAGCCTCCCGCCATTCAGGGAAATTGCTGGAACCCGTTGGTCTGTGACATGATGGATGTCTGCTGCCAACCAGAACCTGGGACTGTTGGATCACACTGAGCCTCCAGCTAATGTGCCGGTCCTCCCTTCAAATAGTGACGTCCTCCCTGGTCCTGCTGCGCTGAGACCAGCCCTGTGTCCCCATCAGCACTCTTCTTCCTCTCTGGCTCACACTGATGACGTTGATCCTTGATGAGGACGACGGATAAAGTCGTTCAGAGGGGCATTTCTTAACGCCCCATTAGCCGTATCGCCGTCGGGGAGTTTAGGGAGGCGTGACGCGGAGGAATGGCGGTGACTCGGTTAGCGGAACAGACCTGTGATGTTGGTGGACATGGAAAATTATCACAACTTTCATTTATTTGTTTGTTTTCTGTGTTTCAGCCGGTGCTGATTTCCCATTCAATGAGGAAAGAGTTGTGCCAAACGGTGTGAACCGGAACTCTGCCATAATTGGAGGTGAGATTTCAGTCAATGGCCTCTCACACGAGTTTAGATGTTTACAGGATTCAAGTCCCAGCTTGTCCCTTGTGGACACGGGTGACGACAACATCAGTGTGCAACAGTCTGTGTGACGCTGAGCATCTTCACTGGGGGGGTCAGTTGATTCACTTCACTGGTCTCTAATTCCTTCTAAAGAGAACCTGATTTTCTGCCTTGTGTGTTGATGCGTCCAGCAGTTCCTCAGTATCCAAACTCTATCGGAATTTTCCCTCTAATAATACCTTTGTGTCAGCATCTGAACAGGAACTTTTGGTATAATGAACTTTTATCCAAAGCTTATCCATAAATGGGAAAAAAAATCAAAATGAGAATAAAAATCAAAATAAATTAAAAAATCTACAAATAAATAGCGTACGGAGTAGTGTAATAAAATAATACTGTATGTATTGTGATAAAAAAATGTATTGGAAACCAGACACCGCTCCACGAGTCTTTCCGCCTGTTTCATGTGTTTGTCTGAACATGTTTGCACCACATCGCCACATTTACTGCACAATTCAACATAACTGCAACATTTATTTAAATGCTGGTTGTGTGAAACTGAGGTGGACAGCGGGTCACTTTGACGCTCGACTTTATTCCCTTTGTTAAACACACCGTAAATCTGAAGTGAGGCTGCGAACCCCCGCGTGTGCAGTAACGTGTGGAAAACCTCAACACGTTAACAGATCCTCATTAAATAACGGAAAACAGGCCCTCGGTGTCCGACATGTTTTCCAGCACAAATCCAATTTGGATTCTGGGGAATTACTGCACCGTGACCCGCCCTCATGCCGCCCAACTCCTGTCCCTCTTGCAGGTATCATCGCAGTGGTTATTTTCACCATCCTCTGCACCCTGGTGTTCCTGATTCGCCACATGTTCCGCCACAAGGGCACCTACCACACCAACGAAGCCAAGGGGGCGGAATCTGCAGACAACGCCGATGCCGCCATCATTGTCAACGATCCGAACTTCACAGAGACCATCGACGAGAGCAAGAAGGAGTGGTTCATCTAACAGGACACAGTCGGCAAAGCGCTGGCGGCCAGGTGGGGGGGCGGGGGCTGCCTTGGCCCCTGTGCCTGGTAGGCCGGTGCTGGAGGATCAGGACAGGAAGGAGAACAAGAGGAGCAGTAACGTCCCAGCGGAGGAAGTGTGTACAGTGACTGGTTTGTCTCTAATATATTTACATTGTATTTGGAGTTTGAGGAATCCTGTCAATTTGCTAGCATTCAAAACGGAGTCGTCATTAACACTTCTCTCTGCAAACCTCAGATGACCGAATTCCTGGGTCCACAGAACAGCAACGGCTGCCGGGGACTGTTCCTTTCAGCTTTTTAACTGGTCTGCCAGCAGTCAGACTCCCGCCCTCAGACTCCAAACATCACTTAGTGAATAATGCCAGTGTACGCCGAATTCCCTGTAAATAACACCACAAAATAAGTATAAATCAGAGGTTTACTCCACAAGTGACATTCGATTGTATCTACATGAGGGGTACAGCAAACAGAGGGAACTGGAATGTGATCTGAACGTCATGCCTTCGTTACACCCTGAAACACTGGAGGATGGTCGTGTTTTTTACGTTGTGTGTCATGTTAGTGTGAGGTCGTTGTTCGCTGCCGCCGGTGTAGAGTAGGTGAGGTTTCTGCCGTAGTCCTGCGGAGCGTCACCGTGATGGGGTCCTGCCGCTCTGGACACAAACCGACGCAGTCCTGTCGCTCGGGTGGGTTTTGTCTCCATTCCATATGTAGCCCTTTGTTTAGCATGACTTCACAGCTCGGAAACAGGACCGAGGGGAACTTGCTGTCTCGGGTTTTGCGTTTCACGCCCAAAACTCTGGCGAGCTCAGCAAATCTGGGCAGATGCACCACAAGAAAGGAGCCACTTGGTTTTTGCCTCAGACAAAGCGTCTCCAGCGCAGGAGCCCTTCCTGCAGACGACACTGCGTTTGTATGTTTGTTTGTTTGTTTTTTTTCCAGCTGTTGCTCTTTGTTTTCCATGCCTGAACGCGACTCTCAGACAGCCCTGTGTGCCGATGCCACCTTAAGCCCAGGTTGCCGCTCCGGGGCGCTGCTCCGAACCACGCGGCCGGTGGGCAAGTGAAGGCCGCACGGGAACCCGAGAGCGTTTTCATTCCCGCTAATGATGCTCAATTTGAGAGAAGCTGCATTTTCAGGCGCCGGTTCCGCCGCCGTCCCTCTCCTGCTGTCCACACCGAAGCCGCGAGACGCACCTCGGTCCTTTTCGGGGATTTCGTTTTACCGCAGCCGCTGAGACGAAGCAACAAGAACAGCCATTCTGAATGTGAACGGGTCCGTGGGGCTGCGACTAAATGCCTTTGTTCCTTTCAGCTGCAGCACATCGTGACCTTAACTGACTGTTGTGAGCGAGTTTAAACACTGGGCAATATTTTGGGGGAAACGAGGTGAAATTGGCGTGAAGGGCTCGAACATGGTGCCATTCCTCACCATGTCCCAGTGGTCGAACGGGGACGCCGGGGTCTGTTCCACACAGTCCTCAGCTGGGAAATGTTAACATTAATGATCTCCGAAGCGGATGATAGACAGTACAACACAGCTGGAATTGTTTCTTCTCCCGTAAAGGCATCTCAGCGGATTTCTGCCCTTGGCTGTTCTTTCTTCTTGCTTATTAGTGTCCAGTTAAACAGTGTTAAGAGTCTGGGTATTTCCTTGGTAAACTAATGAAAAAGACGGGTTATTAAACCAACAACCACGTTTTTAAAGTGACATTGTGTTGTGTTTTTGTTACTTCCCCTGTTTTCAAACTATTGCTGCTCACCCGAGAAGCTGACCGTCCTACGGTTCAGAACCGCCTGAGTTCTCATCCGCCCCTAAAACCCGCAGATGTTGCGAAAGTTCAAATGTAGGATTTTGAATATATAGATTCTTGCCTGTTGAAGGAGATGCTCCTGTGCAGCCGAACACGCAATGAAGGGATTTCCGACGCCGACATTTGCGAGGAGGGAACCATCAGGAACCGTGAGCTTCGTCATCCGCTGCCGTCCCGGTCCGGCAAAGCTAAGGAGGATAATCCACCCAAATCAAAATGTGATTGTAGGTTTTTCTGGAGAAACTGTAAAAATGAGCGCTCTGTGTGTTTTCTGTTTGCATGAGGAAGGAACCAGTGTAGAAATTCCTTCACAGCCGCGAATAACGTGGACAACGTTCTCCCGTCTGCTGGCCGCTTTTCGCAATTTTGTGGTGGAACTAATTTGAACTGAACGATTTTTCATGGAGTTTTTTTTTTTTTTAATACCTGAAGTCAAGATCAAATTCCTGTGGAAACTTCCTTGCCAGGTTTGTCTGAACTAAACTGTTAAAGAGACAGTATTGTTCCCTTCCAGGTACAAAGCATGGAACAGAATCTACTTCTGAAATATATTCACATCTATAACTGAATCTTTCCGCAAATTCCATATATGTGTAAACATTGTTTCAGCTGTTGTTTGTACACCTGCGGGGTGAATGGAATGAAGGTTTGGTGATGTTTACACGGAGGTACGTTTCATTACTACTGAGTTTGCCATCAAAATCAGAAATAAAAATAAAGACTCGTTTTGACTGATCAGCACGAATTTCATATCAATATTGAGTCAATTAACATTATTAACGTTTTGCTGCGTATTTTTATGAATGATATTTCCTCTATCGCCATGGCAGCATGAAAACAGTATATGAAGCAGTAGACTTGTGGAGATATCGCACATAGACACATTTGTGAGCAGATCTTGTAGGACTTCCTCCAGGTAGTAAGATAAGGGAGGAAACGGAGAATCTCACACACGCTGTTCAGGTGTGTCGGCTCACCTTTTTCACTGCTGCTGCGTGAAACCTGTGTGTAAAGACGAATCGACCGCAGGCTTCTCACACACAGCTAGATAAAGAAGGAATAATCCTGTCAATATGTCAAATACAAATATTCAGAGATGCCGCGGGGCAGATTTTTTAACCGTCCACTTCAGTGGGAAGACTTTGGGGTGAGAGGATCACCGTCTCTTTAAAAATGACCATATTTGTAATTGATTTAAACAATTATATATATTTTGTTCTTTCTTTTCTAGAGCAGTCTGTCAGGCTTTATTATGTGGTTTGGTATAAAGTGCAAGCATTAAAAAAGCCTTGCCAGGAACACAAAGTGTCATTTGTTTGTCACTCGACTCAAGTGAAGTCGGTACGACTGAACAAAAATGGACGAGTCTCTCTGTTCTGCTCCTCCTGTTCACGTGACTTTCCTCCAGCTTCTTCTCTCCTCCCACAGACTAGAAACACGTCACCGGTTCACCGGTGACGGGAAAGTGCCAGTTATTTGTTGTTCATTCTTTCATCTGACACTGTTCTCATGGTGCATCTGTCTGTGTGCACATATATGGCTCATTTGTAGCGGAGCGGTTGAGGGTCAGGACCCCACAGCAGGGGGTGGGTCTGGACCTCCCGCGGGGTCTGTTGTGACGTCTGTAATCTCAGCCGCGGACAAACACCTCGGTGGCCGTGTGACTCCAGCGACTCGCGTGCAGGTCACAGGGCCGCTTTCGAGACGTGCGTTGTTTCCACGGAGGGGGAGGGTCATGTGACAGATACCCCCTGCACTGGGGAGCCACCGATGTTCTTTTAATGTTCACCATTAAAATATCTGCAATACATAAAATATATTAGTAATGAATTACTTTTGCACTGTTAAATTTCTGTCACAAACATGAGGGGAGTTAATACCTTTTACTAAGTTGTCACCAAACGTGAGGGTGACCAGTAATGAGCCGAGTGGGGAGTTTTGAAGTGTCATAATGAAAAGCGCAGGCCGATTTTCTGGGACGTCTCACTCGTCAGTAGGGAGGTTCCTGTGACCTGTCATTCGCCCCCCAGGGCTGCGGCCAGGTCACAGCCCCTCCCTGAAGCAACAGCCATTTTCCTGGGATCTGGTTTGGAGGAAATGAGCACCAGGTGTAGCCGGTTCTGAAGGACATTTAAAGACGTGAAGAGACAAGTGAGCAGCCTGAGAAAAGACTGTTCCTGAGTTAAGGGTCACTTTCAGATGCTCATGGATTAAGACAGGAAGTGTTTGAGAGCTTTATGTTAAAGGATTGATTCAAGCTGTGTATTTAGCCTTTGTTTGACCTCTACAACACACACACACAACATGGTCAGTGTGTACAGTGTAAAGAGGAAAAGAGGCAGGAGAGTGGATGAGGGGGTGACAGGGACAGGAGCAGCCTGGTTCATTTCCTTCTTAGACACAGTTTCACCCAGGGGTGAAGTTCATGTTCTCCACAGTCACATCTCACTGTCTTTCTCTCACGTGTTTTTATCTGCAGTGTGACTCCCTTCTGTTTTCTTAGTCAAGCAGAAGTTCAGTGTCCGGTTATTGACCCCCTTTGTTTGTCTTCAATTTTATTCCATCTTTTCTACTCTTGTCATTGTTCACATCTGTCACATGGTTGAGGGACAGTATTTGTCACCATAAGTGTGACATATATGTGCACTAAAGAAGGTACGTTGCCAGAACATGTCTACACACGAGTAATTAAAATACTGTGTGTGTGTGTGTGTCACGTGCCCCCCATCTCTTTTGACGCTATAAGTAATCTCAATAAATCCACCCACCATTATAGTCCAGTCACTCCTTGAGCCCAGAATGGACGTTTTATGGACTTTTTTCATTAATACTTGAAAACATGAACCATATTTTAAATGTGTGGAAAACTGAAAAATGTTTACATTAAAACTAATTTAAATTCACATATACTGGTGTGACACTTTTTGAGTGATGAGTGACCCTGTGAATTTACTAAAAGTGAATATTAATTGTAGAACTAAGAAAGCAAAATGTTAATATGCTAATCACGGCCCACGTGACCAAAGGAGGGCGAACCGGCAGGTGGATATTAGTCGACAGAAAATGGCGACGGTGGAGGAGTGAGTGAATGGGTAGGTGGGTGAGTAGGTGGATGGGGTTAGAACTCTGAATGATCCAGGTTTGAATCTCACCTCCTGTCGTGGAACCTTAGAACCAGATACTGAACCTGAAGGAAATTTTTTTTAAAAATTGCTAGTTGCATAACTGGGGAAATCGGTGCAAGCAGCGTAAATATGAGTATAAACAGGTGTAAATAAACTAGTAAGTTTTAATTTTCTGCCGTGTTAAACACTTGAGGAGCTCAGTTTAGAAATTTAATACCAGCAAAATGAACGCTTTACAAGTAAAAGGCGCCACTTAACGCTCAACGGGTCTGTTTTACACGCCGCCATTAAAGCAACATCTCCCACACTTGATAAAATGTTTTTTACACGGACATTAAAACAATTGTTCTCCACCTTCATCCATATTCTCCATCTTCTCCAGTTTCTGCCCGCCGGAAAACGGCACCTGCTTGGAATTACGAGCAGACCTCTCCTGATTGGTCAGAGTAACCTTTTGGCTCCGCCCACTGATCAAGTCGCGTGGCGGCGCATTAATGGAGACGCGGTCGGAGGAGCCCCTCACGTCCCCTTTTTAGGACGACGTAAGATTTGTCTTTAGCTGCAGCTTCTTGTTTGTTGCTAACATCTTTAGGAAATCGGTTTTATTTGTTGTACCACAAGCTGCCGATTGAGGGGAGGACAAAGTGGGTGTTGATGCAGGTTTGTCCCGGCGGTTCAGCGTGAGGTGACGTGACATCGAGTTTTGGTCCAAACAGACACTGTTTTCTCTGAGGGGGGTACAAGTGAATGGCTGCCCGACTGGTTCATTACTCAGGTCCAGTTTCACTAGGAACAGGTGGGTCACAGTGTTGATCCAACCTCCTGGTTTGAGGGACGTGATGGGCAGTTTGGAGGAAACTACAGTAAACAAAAAAAAAAAGACTTTGCTTCTAGATTCTGCAGGTTTTCCCTCATTTCCATCACCTGAGCTGGAGATGCACTTTGTCCTGGTTTGCAGCTGCTGTACGTGTGGAGTTTGAGGATCTGCTGTCACTGGTACCTGCAGGTTGGTGTGAAGGATCCATGTGAGCTACGCTGGTTGCTCCGTGTTGGAAATGCGGTTCTAAGCCACCGGCCTTTTGGCTGCAGTGAAAACGGGGAGAAGGAGCCTCCGCCGCAGGGCAAGACGTCCCAGTCTGCTTGTCTCGCAGACATCGTGGCTGTTTGGTTTTTTGTTGAATGGCTCTAGTTGTGAAAGTCCATGTTCATCAGATCTACTGCATCCTCACACTGAGGCCTTCAGTCCTCCAAGGCTGAAGGTGGTTTGTGACATTACACAATGTGCATTCCATTCCATTTTTGCTGCAGAGCAGGACGTCTTGTCGTATTTGCCGTGTGTTACAGGCACCAGGTCACTGTTTCCATAGTACATGCAATTTTGGGGCATTTGTGTTATTCTCAGTGTCTCAAGGATGGATTGTCGATAATTTTATTAGCAATTCCATAGTAAGTGTCACCCTGCAGAGTTTTGCTCTGGGGGGGAGACGCTCTGCTCTGCGGAGGTGCCTTTCATGGTGGCGATTCGAACACAAACCGAGGGGAGACTTCGTGTTCATCTCCTCAGTCAGACCGATAGGAAAACTGCCCGCTTGTCCTGTAGAACCCAGGCAGTGGCACCAGGGGGGGGGTCTCCAGAGCCGGAAAACTGCAGCAGCTCTTCTGACACCGTTTTACTCGCGTTTTCGGCGGTTGTTATATAGGACGTCCTACCTCACCGCCTATTGTCTTGCGACCTGGACAGCACTATATATGTATAAAAAGTTTTTATTGATGTATCGCAAGCTATATACATAAACAAAAATCTGCCCCAAACTCGGTTTTCTTGTAGAAATGGATTGTATTTTGGATTTGTATAAGATAATCTAAAAAATAACTTATCGTGAAACAAATTTAAAGAAATATTTGATGTTTGTCTGATTATATAAAATTTAATTTCTTCAAACTGACCGGTCATTTACTTATTTAGCCAGACAATTTATTTGATATGTTTGTCGTGTGTATGTGTTAAAAGGGTTTGGAATGTTTTCCTGTTCAGTTGCTGTGTTTTTCTTGCTAGTTCCGTATATTCACGTGTTCGTGATAAAGGTTTATTGTTAAAGATGAAAGAAATGGTATTATTATTGTTTTTGTCGTTATGGCTTCTGTCTTAAACGTCCCTCCGCCTCGCGCCGCTCCGACATCTCTTAAAGGGGCGGGCGCTGGAGCTCGGAGACCAATAGAAATTAACGTATTCTTGGCCAATAGAAAATAAGATATGGGCGTTGCGTCATGATAATTTTGATTGGGTAGCCAATAGATAGTAACTTCCTTGTTGCATTGCGCGCACCGGCGCAGTTGTGGCTGTGCAGCGGTTTTGTATCGGCTTTATTTGTCGGTAATGTTTGTTGTCTAAAAAAATTTTAAAAAAAGAAAAAAAAAAAATCGCGATTCTCCCGTGTAGTTTAACCGATAACTCTCCACGGGCCAGATGTACATTTGTTAATTCGACGGGAGAGAATGGATGCAGGAACCCGAGCGGCCGCAGTTTGCAGGAAGTGGCCTTTGTTCGCCTTGGCCTTGTGGATGCGAACTGCCCTGATCTGCTGGGGTGTTTACCAGGATAGAACCATGGCGGTGAAATACACTGACATCGACTACCACGTGTTCACGGACGCGGCTAGGTTAGTCACACAGGTTGGTCTTGGTTCCCAAAAGCTATAAAACCTTCTGAGCAAATATTAAAACATGAACATATTGTGATACAGTACTGAATATTTTGAGGTTCATGAGGTGCTGTAAATACGTGTGTGTGTGTGTGTGTGTGATCACCTGCTGCCCCCACATGTGGCATCATTGCACGGTGGTAATGGAGCAAAGCATCTGCTAATTGTCTCCTAGGGGGGGTCGCCGTACGACAGAGCGACCTATCGGTACACCCCACTGCTGGCCTGGATCCTGACCCCCAACATCTACCTGACGTCAGTCTTCGGGAAGCTCCTGTTTGTCACCTGTGACATCATCTCTGGCGGCCTCACGTACAGCATTCTGCGGAGGAGGGGGCTGCGTCGTGAGGCGGCCTGCACCTATTGCGCCCTGTGGCTGCTCAACCCCCTCCCCATGGGTGTGTCCAGCCGGGGGAACGCAGAGGCCCTCCTGGCCGTGCTTGTGCTCGCCACCCTGGATCTGCTGGATCGGGGGCACCTGGCCTGGGCAGCTGCCTTCTATGGGTTGTCGGTCCACATGAAGATCTACCCAGTGACCTACGCTCTCCCCATCGCCCTGTCCCTGCAGGCCAGGCAGTACCACAACACCACCTCTGGAAGCCACCTGGTGAAGGTACTCCAGAGGTTCCTCAGCAGGGACCTTGTTCTCTTTGCTGCTGTGTCTGGGGGAGTCTTCTCTGGACTCACCCTGCTGTTTTACCACAGGTGGGTCATTTCACAACTCTGACACTGGAAAATCAAATAGACAACACCTTAACTTCTGTCCTGCAGCTGCTGTCACGCTTATCCCATGTCAGGGGGATATATTGGAACGTTGCCTGTATTAACTGCTAATTACATCAGTAATGCTAAACTTGCAGAGGTATGTAGTGAAAAACTTATGCTGCCTTTTGTGTGTCACATAAGGTGGTGAAAAACAAGTGAACACGATGTTAATTTTATACATTTTATTCAGTCGTGTTCAGAAATATTCCTAACAAAAAAAGGGTGCCTCAGTCACAGCACCACACACTTTGACAAAACGGAGGCTGGATTCCACGTCACTGACACAAGATACTTCTTATCGTTGGAGGTATGGCTGGGAGTTCGTGCAGGAGACATACCTGTACCACCTGACGAGGAGGGACATCCGCCATAATTTCTCTCCATACTTCTACATGTTGTACCTGACAGCGGAGCACAGCTGGGGTCGAGCACTGGGGCTCATTGCCTTCCTGCCCCAGCTGGTTCTGCTGCTGCTCACGTCGGTGATCTTCCACTCAGACCTGGTCTTCTGCTGCTTCCTCAACACAGCCATCTTCGTGAGCTTCAACAAAGTGTGCACGTCCCAGGTACGGTTGCAAACATTGCTGAGAAGTGACCATTTAGCTGAATGCAAGGTTAGTGTTTGCAGTGGCTCCTCAACCTACAAACACGGTTAGGACCGTAAGTCTGAAGCTAAAGTTCAACAGCTTGACGTAGAAAATGTCTTTTGCGCCATATGACAGAATAGTGGTAGGAAACGGTGGTGAGGAAAGTTAAATTATTCCCTTGTCTTCATGGTTGGTTGTGTGAGTCAGTGTGTGGTTATTGCAGAAATGAGTTAAGTTTCCCAGCAGCTCAGAGCAGAGCGACTGAATCCTGCAGATCTGGACCGTTTTTTAGCAGCAGGATTACCTGGGAAACAAGCCTGTTAGCTGTGACTAGGACCCAGTGACCCGTCTGCTTTATCTTGCAGTACTTTCTGTGGTACTTGTCTCTACTGCCGCTTGTTCTGCCTCGGCTCACTCTGTCGCTGAAAGGAGGACTTGGGCTGCTGGTACTGTGGTTTGCTGGACAGGTAAACTAGCATGTCATGTGTGGCTTTTGAATGAAAGGTGAAAGTTTGTTCAGCTCATTAATGTATTTTCTCCATTTTGTACCGCAGGCTGTTTGGTTGGCACCAGCGTACTACCTAGAGTTTGAGGGATGTAATACGTTTGTGCTGCTCTGGCTGGCCGGCCTCCTGTTCCTGGGGATTAACACGTTAGTGTTGGTCAAGATTATCACCCATTATAAAGCAGCAGACAGCAAACAGCGGGAGAAACTGGACTAATGTTTATTTACTAGCTGACTGCAGCAGTGGAATGGCCTGTTTATCTGCGTTGTGTGGAAGGTGGATCCTGATCAGCCGACCACCCTGGCAGCCACAAGGAGGCAGTGTGAGACCACTGTTGAAGGAATTTTTCAAGATGCCTGTTACTTGTTGCCATATTTCGGCTTTTGCACACTTGGAAAATCCGCCGTTCTGCTAGGAGCCGCGTCAGGGACAGAGAAATGAAAATAAGGATAGAGAGGTGCTGTTTGTCAGCAATTTTACTAACCTTTGCCCCATATTGGGAGAAGTCCAGACATCACAGCTCAAACAAAGGAAATAAACAGGGGAAACTTTCTGCAAAAATTCTCAAGTAACACAAACTCTTCTCCTGAGCTCCGTCTCCCCTGCCTGCTTTGAGAACAGTCCAAGGAAAATTTACACTCCTTCCCCCCCCCCCCCCCCCCCC
>UFQX01000425.1:264819-333292 GCA_900497675.1 Arapaima gigas | reverse complement strand
AAATTTTCCCCCCCCTCCCCCCCCCCCCCCCATTACTGCGGCAAGGGGTCCAAAACGCAGCTCACGGTTAGTCGCACCCATTAAAACAACCTCCACAGCCACTCCAGCAGGTCAAGGACTGTTACGATAATAAACCTTCATTCTGTATACCAGCTGTCCTGTGAGCCTCTTAATGTTGCAAACCACTCCGTAACACTGCTTATCCTACCTTGAGAAAGTGGCATACAGGAGAAGCCAACCTGTGCTACTTCAGCAGCTTTGGCACAGCCATGGAGGCAATACTGGGTACCGTGATGTCCCTGAATATGGGCTGGGTGATGGCCGCCACCGACAGCTTGCTCTGATTTAGCGTCTCGATGATGGTCTGTCTCATGTCGCGGCTGGCGTCTCCCCGCACGGCCAGCAGGGCCAACACGTGCTCCTCCCTGCAAGCAAGGCCAGGCACGTCTCAGACACGGTCTCCCCTCACACGCGCGAGACCACGCCAACCCACGCAGGGTCACGACTCACCTGAGGTCGGGGTACTTGGAGACAAGGGTGGAGACCTCGAGGTACAGCAGCGAGGGGTCCCTCAGCCTGAAGACCTCAGCGATGGCTGTTATGCTGCCACACAGCCATTCGACATCTTCACCCTCCTAGGGCAGCAGAAGAGCAGCTCTATTTCAGCCCCCCACGTTTATCACACCCCTGGACAGTAGCGGAATCGTCTCATTCCAGACAACTTGGACAAACTACAAACTGTACTAGTTTATACTTATCTCCTCCCTCAGTCCAAACACGCAAAGTCCATGCCGACTGAACAGGACTGGAACCCCCAGCTGGTGCTAACAAGGTAAACACTCCACATGAAGGGAGAACGACGGTGCAAATGGCATAAAGACGCCACACGATCAGCTACTTACCGCCGACAGCTTCCCGAAAAGGGTCCTGAATTGCTCGGCCTCCCTCGTCATCCTGTCGGCACCCTCCTTGCGCTCATCTGCGTTCTTGAACGTTATTCGCTTCTGCACGACGGCTTTGACGTATTCGACCACAACTCTGCGGTGAGCCTCGCTTGTCATGTCCTGTGGGGCAAGGAGACGACGTGCCAAATGCCCTGCTTTTAAACAAGCTGGGTGGGACCGGCGTCCTTTCCCTGCTCACGCTCACCGTGTTGTACGGTTTTTTAATCCTGGCAAAGTCGTTGAAATAGTCCTCCACGGTGACGCAGATGGTGTCCACTGCATGGCAGCCCCCCAGCCACTTCCTGGTCAGTAGGTCGCTCAGGTGGTGCTGCAAAGTGAAGCATCACACTTAAGAGACCAGCTTCAGCAACTCCACTGCAAGATTTCCTGAACCTTCACACTGCTTAGGAGAGTCAGTGGCCAACTCGAGATGTTCAGGGTTAAACAAAGCAAGGAAACTTCACAAGGCTGGACTCCAAACCGTCCCAGTTCAGGAAGTACTGCTTCCCGTTTAGTAAATGCCGAGTTCTTTGCACCCTCATTGCACCATTTTGACAGAATCCAACCCTTCACCTTAAAATTGTCCCATCACATCACGGTACAACTTGCACTTTCTATGTTGTGTGTAATAAGGCAGCAGGTGGCGGCGTGATGGTAAAAACTGCTGCCTTGGATTCAGAGTCGCCCAGGTATGAACCCAAATCCCACCATTTAACCCATCAACATGCAGTCCGACTTCCTCCAGTAGCAGTTACACCCCTGTGTGTGAATAACTATGTTAACAATAAGTCATTTGAGAGGAAGTCAACTAAATGAATCAGCAATGATAAATATTCACTGTTGTCCTTCGGTTGTGATAATGGAATTATTTTAAATCAATGGTTGTGATTGGTTGAGAATGTGAGAAAGCTGATTATATAAACACACACACACACAGAGTACCACTAGTGTTCCTTGCTCCACACTAGCATCTGCTCAGACACATCTGCCAGGCCTCCTACCTCCAGGTCCAGGAAGACCTCATCCAGCAGAAACTGGCAGCCATCTCTGGCCACCTCATTCAGAGTCTTGTCAATAGCGGCGTCGGTCTGAGTGGCCTCTGCGCTGACGGAATACTTCTTCTTCAAGCTGTTCACAGACTCCCTGAGACCAAACAGAAGTGGTTTTGTGCGATTTGCATTTTAATGCTGTACAAGTTCATTCTGAATAAAAACCAATTACTCTAAAATCCCAAAAAACTGACAAAAAAAATTTCACAAAACATTTTACTGCATGTCAGCCTCCTGCTTCACGGCAGGATGACTATAAGAGCCAAAGTTGACTGGTTCATCTCGGCGTGAGGGACATACTTGAATGTCTGGCAGTTGTTGATGATGGCGATCATGTACTGAACATAACATTGAGGCATCTGACGGTCCTTCAAGTGCTCATCTTTGTAGGCAACCGCTTCTTCTCGGTACCTGAGCGTTGACACAAACTGCGGTGTTATAGACGGCGAGGAGGGAATTAGGAGGAATAATGTATTGTGATCACGTTAAAAAATAACATTTTAACGCTGTGGATACAGTGCTCCACCCATCATCCTTAACCACCAGATCTGCACTAGATCTGCAACCCTGCCGAGGAAGAAATCCGGTACCGTAGAGGGTTTCTGCTCCCTGTCCAATTTCCCACGTTAAATTTCATCATGTCAATTCTAGTCGTGTATAAAAGAAGGCTGAAGGAGAAGAGGAGGGGGAAAAAAAAGATACCAGCACTTTTTTATGTCACTTCCTTGGTCAGGAAGATGAAGAAATTCAGTCTTAGGTGTGAAAAACTAGGTGGCTCTGAACAGTCACTGCTGGTGTTACCTTTACCTGCTGTGACTGCAACTAAGCTGTTCCCACAGCTGTTCCCCCCCACAACTGCTTCTGCTCAGCACTACATGTCAAATTATGGCCCAAAGCAGAGCAGAAAAGCAGGACCTCACCTCTGTAGGAAGGAGGTCATCTGTTTCAAGCACAGGCGCAGAACCTGCTCTTTGAAAGCTTCATTTATCTGGGCTGCCACTTGCAGGTTCTGCTCAAACATCTATGGAGACACAAAGGGAGTGAGAGGGCGAAAGCCAACAGCCTCGTGCTGGTTCACGCTCGGGTCAGTCAAACCAGAAGTGAGCACCTGGAAAACAATGGCAGGGAGGGAGGTCTGGTAGTAGCCATCCTGATCTGCGTCAGGTTCCGTCTCCCTCTTCCAGTCCTTCTTGTCTGTTTCTAGGGCCTTGCGAAGCCAGCCGGTGATGTTGGACTGGACAAGCACGAGAGAACAGTCATTTCTCATATAATCAATGTACCCATCATGTGGGTACAGTGACACTGATGTGCTGAGGACAAATTTGGAATTCAAACAAAAATTTGAGACATCGCCATTTTAGGTTGTTCTGACCAGCTTTGGTGCATAGAAACATCTGACACAGTGGAGGACTTTAAACACGGGAGATGACAGAGCTGTAGACACCAGCTCTCATGAATCTGGGCTTGTCCTCATCTACAGTAACACTTTATAAACACAATTAGAAGTCCTACTGGAAGAAGAATGCATACATACTATTAAAGCAGGAGTTTCAAGACTACATCATTTAAACAACTATTTATCACTGCATGTTTACAATTTACTTTCATAACAACTGAAATAACCCAAGGTTCAAATGCCATGTCCTGCTATAGTGCCCCTGATCAAGATACCTACACTGCAAGCTGCTGTGGAGAAAAGTGTCAGCTAAAAGTAAGTCTCGCTGTGAGACACTTCTATTGGCTTGAAGTATGTAAGCCAAACGCCCTCGGAATCAGTGTCTTCCCGATCAGCTGAGTCCGAATGGCTCTGGAGGCAGGATAAAGGACGGGGAAGAAGGACTCACAGAAATGGTCTGGATGTACTTGCTGAGGAGCTCATCCACCATCTCCTGCGGGAGAAGAGGCTCCAGCTGGTTGATGTCACACTCGGCAGCGAGTTCAGGGTGGCCCATCATCTCGGCGCTAAACAGAATCAGGGTTGTCACAGGGTTTCAAGCAGAGCTGATCGCATTTCTTCTATTCCAGTCCGGCAGGAAGACACCACACCCGCTGTTCAACACTGCCACCTTCTCAAAGCTAACTGCTATGATACTAAATAAACATGAGTCATAATCCAACCAGTGAGCTGAGCCGGGATGAACACTGAGCATCACAGGTTACCTTGTGTACGTGTTGAGCACCCAGGTGAGCAGTGACACGATTTCGTTGGCCTCCAGGTCCTCAGCTGCCAGCTCCTGCACGCGGGCCGATAGGGCATGGTGGTACAGGTCAAAGAAGACGCGGAAGGTGTTGTAGTGCGGTGGGAAGCACTGCACCATCAGGTACTTCACAACGGTTAGGTCATCCAGCACATACTTCCTGGTGATCTCCAGCAGCCTCACGAGCCACATCTTGTCCGACTCGCGGGTCTCCGACTGCGTGCCCTCAATGCGAGTGCACACCGTACCCTCCAGCACCTGGAACATGTGCTCTTTCCACGCCTTGGGCCGCCCCGGGGGCACGAAGCCTGTCTGCCGCCGGCGGTCCAGCATGCGCCGGTCGATCTTCTCCTCGCGCTCAATGATGCGAACCACCGACACCAGCATGGTGGGGTCACGGCGTACCGTCACAATGGCGCGCTGCAACACCATCCAGAGCTGCTTGGCCAGCTCCTCGGAGAGGCTCTGCACCTCACCGAAGTAGTTGCGGATCAGGTTCATGTCGTGGGTGTTGTGGCTGTCCAAGCGATACTGCTCATACATGAGGTTGTCGCGGGAGCATTCGAGGTCCATCAGCTTGCGATGCGCCTGCAGAAGCTCGGCCTGTTCGATCAGCTCCCGCGTCTCCTGCACGATCTCTGGCACTGTGGGGATCAGGGGTGGGATGGGAAACTGAAGCTTTCTCAGTACAGCAGTCCTCCTCAGCTTCCACCAAGCTGCTCTACAGACTTTACAGGTTACAGTCTACCTGAGCACTGAAGAGCTTCGCTAAACTGACCCTGAGTGAACTCATTTGACCTTTCAGACTGGCATTTAATAATCCCAAATCAATAAGGCAGGAATGTCAGAATGGTTCACGCTGATGATGATTTGTTATTACACATCTATTGTGTGTCAGACCAAACCGCTCGGCCGCCCATTACTGCCCATAAATATGCCAAAGTGTTTAAATCTTCATCAGTGCAATCACTTAGTCTGAGGTTGAGTTTCATTAAACCTGAAGACAGGAACCTCACCACTGACAAACACACACACACACACCCTACAGTAACGAGAAATTTTAACCCCATGTGACACAGCCGCCGCCAACCACACAGCTGAGCCAAGGAGCCGACAGTCCAGCTGATGTAAGGCACTGAAAGTGTGGTTTAAAAAAAAGCCTGTAAAATTAATGCGATCAAATGCATCCACTTCCTCGAACACTAACCCGTGCAAGGAAGAGAAATAAAAATGCAAAATTTTTTACATTTGTAAAAAGACACACTATAAAAGAGAAAAATGCTTGTGAAATAAACAATCTGGACATGAAGATACATTCACGCACGAAACGCTGTTTGCATCTGATGACAACACAGTCAATTATGATTCTTATTTCGTGACATGGGAGGACACCCGATTTTCGTACACAAAAAAAACACCCCTCATGGCTTCATCACAGGAATTAACTCAAAGCCCTTGTGGGGTCAACCGCAGGAATCCATCTAAACCTGCGCTCACCAGAGAAGATGTTCTTGAGGTTCTCCACGGCCGAAGCCAGCTGGCTGTGCTGCACGACAGCTTCCTTCACGTCCTTCAAGTTCTCAATGGTGTTGATGCTCTGCCTCCAGTCCTTGCTGACATCTGCCAGGGAGCCCTGGATGGACCTGACGTCCACCAGAGCAGCATGGAGCTGGCAGAGGCCGGTGCGCACACCGTCCAGCTGGGACTGGGTGGCTGCCTGCAGAGGACAGACACAGTGTGTCACCTTCGATCCAGAGGGCCTTAAACAGCCTGTCCTTTGATTATCATCATCATTTAAGCGCTCGATCAGCTGAAATGTGCGGAAAATGAGTCAACAGGGATCCACATCATCTCGTAAGGTCAAGCTAGTTGGTTTAGCGCTGGAGACTTCAGGATGAGTGAAGTAGTCATTTTCACATTGAATATTTAAAACTTCTGCAGTAAGAACTGTCACCCCTCTATTTGTCATTATCACTCGTACCAATTCCATTAAGTCTGCGCGTTATTTTGACACAGCTCAAGTTATTAGGGCATTTAAATTTATTTGGATTTAAAAAAGCTCAGTTGTAATTTGGCTTGTATGTGTAAAACACGAAGACATCCATCCTTACCATGCCAGCTGTCTCCCTGTAGCGCTAGTAAAACATCTCTATATTTCGGATACTGAGTATTGCAAACTAGCCATATGCATGTACGTTCTTTTAATTCTACCATAAAAAGAAATCATTTAAAAAATATATTTATTATATATTATATAATTTGAACAAGAAGAAACTTGGGCTTAAGGGAGCAGATAGGCCTTAAAGTTCTAAGTGATCCCCAGATAGACCTTTGGCCCCTCTGACCTCATGTTAAATGGCACATTATTATTATTTCGTTGATTTGCTGACATTTTCCATCAACACGTTACCTTGAGTCTTGCCTCTACTGAGGCTTTTTTCCGGGCCTCCCTGCGTCTGTACTGCTCCACTTTGTCCAGCTGGTCAGACCTCTGCAGCATCCCTGCTACCCTCTGCACTGCCGTGGCAACTGCCTCCCTGTCAGTCTCCTCCATGGCAACAGCAGGCTTTGAAATCAACAGAAAGACACTGTACAGATGTTCCACAAATAGCAACGGTAAAGTTCTTGTCTGAAAGACTGAATAAACCATTTGTACTCTGTGCCAGTCTATTCATGGGTACTGAGAGGGATGCAAAATAAGAAAGATGGCAGGACACCAATGCAATGGGTAATGCTAGCATCCCTGTATGACTGGCCAGAGGTTCTGATCCAGCTCACACTGTGTGGAACTTGCATGCTGGCTTTCCTTCAGGTGAAATGGTGTCCTCCCACAGTCCAAAGACATGTGTTTTCAGGATATACTCTAGCAGTTATTGTCAAAGACAGATGGCTAGAAGGATGAGGCAACGTCAAACTGAGCTATTTGATTGTTTCACGCTTGATATAAATGGCTTATAAAGGCTCTCAGTTTAGCAGCACATAAAATACCAACATCTTCCCTAACTGTGTGCTTTCAGCAAACCTGGGAGACTCCACACACAGCTTCTCCTGGGTCAGCCTTACAAGGTTTTTTTTGTTTCCTTTCTTCAATTGCCCTTTACAGTCTTTCCTCAATTTACGTGTCTAATTGGTTTCTGAAAAGCCCACGTTGTGCGAAAACCCATAAATCGAGATGCTATTTTCATTATTTCTTATGGAAAAAATAATAATGCTTCTCAGGCCATTAAAAACCCAAGCGCAACTTTCCCAAATATCACCAAAACACTGTAAAACACTGTAGTGCATAACACACACACACACACACACAGCGCTACCATTCCTGATGTACTTCATACTGTGCTCAGGAACCCAGATGAGTTCCACACTGAAGCTGCAGGGCCAGTATTTCCCACGTTAAAGTTCACCACTTCTTCTGACGTGTAAGAAAATAAGTCTGCTGCACACAGTTAGTTTACTGTAGGTGGCGCGCAGTTTCTCTGAGGCACCAATGACTCGACAATACAACTATTTTACTTCTCTCCACTAACTCCTCCACAAAGTTCTTCATTAAGTTCACAAACACACACACCTGCTGCAAGGTGGACACACCCCTCCCACCACGACCCTCTCCCTTAAAGCGATAGTCGCTTTTGTAACCCACAAACGCATATAAATGTATCATTTGTTTGCCTTTATACAAACTGCCTGTGACAACTTCAACTACCGGATTCAGGAATTTCTCTCTCTCTCTCTCACTCACACACACACAGTAGAAGGAATTCTGGGGCACAGGGCAAACACACCCACAGTACACAGATATCTGTGTCATGTTTATGTTTTTTACACATTTCACACATTTGGATGAAATTGTGATGTTGGAATTTTTTTTCACTAAAGCGTGTTGTATTGAGCAGATCAGCGCCTAAACTGAGTAATGATATTTTAATAATATTAAAAATCAAATCTCACTCTAGTGAAAACACACTGTGTGCACGTAAATCGAGGGACACCTGCAATACCTGTAACGTTTTCATATTCTCTTCCATCTTCTCTCATTACACTGTGATCTACATCATCATCGAAGATCATCTGCCACTAATGTGCAATGGAAGCATTTTGCTTCATTCACACCAGTATGATAATATTACACTTACAATGGCTGCGTACATGAGGGCCATTAGGAATACAGGGTTATGGCTACGAACTGATTTTAATATTTAAAACTAATTTAGCAACGTTAGAAGTCTTACTGCTGTAGCCACATGTGAGAGGTGCTAACCTGAATAAATAATAACTAATACATCTATTTACCTGGAATACAGACCAACCTTCTTCTGCTTTCCAAGCAATCTTGACTGATCTTGACTTGTTTCATTGTCACAAAATTAATTTTACAATCAACTCCTCTGCATGTTCTCCCCGGGGGGTCTGGTTTCCTCCCACAGAACAAAGACACGAGTTTCATCCATCCAGGTGCAGTTTTACAGCCACCTTCTGGGACAGACTCAGAAACTGGAGGGATGGAGGGATGGATGAAAATCCACTCAAGTGCTGGTTTTATTTAAAAATGGAAATGTGAGAAACTGAACAAAACGTTTTAAGACCAAATTTTGCGTGATGAATTAGCCCCCTAACCTTCTTAATCATGAGAATATTGTTAGTCCGTCTCCTAACACTTGTTATTCATCAAATGATAGTATTCTTATTTTACCTGTCAGTCATCATCATGACATTATTAGTTTGGCTTCCTATTATTTTTATTATTATTATCATCTGTCAGTCAGGACGCCATTGTCACCTTGACAGCTCACAGCAGAATGCGGAACATAACGGTTTCTGTGTGATGCGCATAAATGTCCATTTTGACTCAGCTATTTACCCATATTTACTGTACTTTCATCGTCGCTTTACGTTAAGCACGTGCCCGAATACCACATTAATACCACACGTTCATTTCGCCGGGGCACGAATGTGACCGCTTAGCTGTGCAAGTGGACGCTGCTGCCCAGCAATGGCGGTAAGGACCCTGTATTTATCGCCAGTTTAATACGCCAGCAGGACAGCTGTGGAATCTGGATTTTTATCTGCTTAATAACCGTCTACAAGGACGACATTCAATATTCATCGGTGGCTCCACAGTGGGACACCGGGCCTGCGCTACAGCTGACAGGCGGGCTATTCAGCAGCCAGCAAGCCGCTCAACACGAGCACAGCGCCCGGGTCTTACCTGCGTGGAAAGTCCGCTGTTATTGACAGTTGACCCGCCGCGCAGATGGAACAGTTATTTTCAATATTTAAACCCTCCTTCGTGGTTGATGTTGTCTTCGCACCGCCCTGCAGCGACAGCGGCTGAGCGCGTGGTCGCGTTGCATCGTGGGATTTGTGGTTTTTGACGGGAACTTTTGAAACTACATCGACGGCAGCACGAGGCTGCGAAAGAAAACGCGCTTAACGGGGTCGCGCACAGAAAACAGGGGAGTTAGATTAGATTTTTAAAAAACCTTTTCAGTATGCACGGTCTGTATTAAATCACAATGTTTGGCGTTAGTAAAAGATAAGGATACCTGAGCGTCCATGGCTAGCAGCTGAGCCATAAAGATTTATTTGCATACTGTAAATTTGCATAATAAGGGTGTTTATATACTTTGGCTGGAGACAGTGGGATTATGCCAAGCATGAATGGAAATAGGATGTGAGAGGATAAGAATAAAGAGGTAACTGAGTGGGTAGCAGCGCCGAGGCCGCCAGGCTCACCGGGGGGGGGATTACTGGCTTCCTTTGGCCATTGTGGGTACAGTATGCTGATGTGAGATGTGGGATGTGGGATCTGGGAGACCGAGAAGAAACGCAGTCAGCGGGAGTCTGGGACAAGTGCAGCTCAAGCTGAGAAGGTGCTATGAACCGTAGGTGTCCTGAGGAACACTGTGTTGTTTATTTCTTTTCTTCAGTAAACTGCCTTATGATGAACAGCCCGGTTCTTCATTTCCCACATCAATCCCCATCACTAGAATATAATAAATTAAAAGAAACAACATTGAGAAATGTATTCATTTTATTTCAAAAATACATACAGATAATTAATGGAATGCTGAAAGACAATTGTTGCTGCTTTGCAGCTACACAAGCGAGCCAAAATACTTGTGTGACTTTTCTGCTTTGTGCCTTTAAAAATTAGACTATAGAGAACTATTTCCCCTTAATAAAATAGGGCATGTCCTTCAATGTTAATTTAAACAGTTCTGTCAATAAATACAGCACACGGGAAATTGTTTCTTTCATAGAACAAAAATATTAATTTATCGAATGAAAAACATAAGTATTTGAAATGAGCGCAGGATAAGTAGAAGTAAAAACGGTAATTTAGTATCCTTTGAAATCAAAAAATGTAAAGCTTAGCTGCAGTTTGACATTCGGTTTCACGAATTGGGTTTATTTTTCTTTTTACTAATGGTCTTCGGTTTCCTAGTTTTCCCGTCCAACGCTTTTTAGCACTTAAAATTGGTCAATTTATGTACTTTAATACTCATTTCATATTGTGCTGTAATTTTCAAAACCTTAAGGCTTCTGTCATTTTTGTGAATGTTTTATAGATGTTACCACACTTATGGACACATTCAAAATTACAAGGCTAATTAGACCTTAATGCATTTACATACTCTATACTCCACCGAAGTATCAGAATTAAATGTACAATAAGAGTGCAAATATATATGGACAGTTTATTAAAAATCCACATAGGAACTTTGCCAATAAAAGTTGAACATAAATCCTCATGTAGGTGGATACAGTGTATTAACTTAAACCAAATTAATCTGATAGGATTTGTTCACAGATGCTATGTGTGGCCACCTGTGATGGACGGTTGTCCCACCCAGGGTGAAGTTTCACAGCCTGGCACCCAGGGATTCTGGGGCAGACTGCGGACCAGCACCACCCTGAAAGGACACAGCTGTTATGGATCATGTTTGGATGGATGGATGTATGGATGAATGTACAACCGAAGCGCTACTTCGGAAAAGCGACGTTGCCAAAATGTCCCAATAAGACAAATTCTTGAGACAGAGGTTCTATGAAGGTTCTATTTTGTCATGTTTTCAAGTTTCACCAAAACGGAGATAGGATTGATAATTGTAATGTCTCTACAGTGAGATAAAAGTGTGGGGGGGTATCAAGTACAACTTGACTGAAGCTGGAAATCAGCATGAAGACGTCATTTCTCACAGTGAACCATGCTGGTTGCTTTGGTGCGGTACAGGGCTTCTCATCACGCTGAGTTGCTCCGTCTTATGCTACACCGTACATTTGAATCTCACCAATTTAAAATTATTCCAACGTTTTGTTTTGTACCCTTGATAAATCTCCTAAATGCATGCAATTTACAGGAACAATATTATATGTGAATGCAAAAATATCTCATTCTTTTACTAAAAAGTGCTTCAATATAAAAGGAACTTCATATTAATTTATGAACCATCAGTAAGAAAACTACATCACTTTCTTAAACCTGAGCAATACACAAGCCTCCCTCTTTTCCGACCGTCTTCCAGCAGACGGTCACACTTACTGCATATAGATGTAAGAGCTTGACTTGTGTCCCGTTGCATTTATCAGGAAATCTGGGACGTTGTTTTGCTGCAGTGATGCCTGGTTGTTGTTGTGGTTGCCCTCTGTCCAGGGTGGGGAGTCCATGGGCTCGCGTTTGATTGAGTGAACCCGACTATGACTCCTGAACTCGTAGGTTAACTTGTAATCCTGCTGCATATAAGCTTTGTCATCGAGAAGGGAGCTGCTGAACATGCGATCCTCCATGAAATTTCTGCCCTGGCTGTTTGAGTGGGAATAGTGCTGGGCACTGAACTGGGCCAGATGTTTACTGGGATGACATTTGTCAGACTCATGCTCCCCCCTGCCCATGCTTTGGTACAGCCTATTGAAAGTAGGAGTGATGGTTGTTCTGTTCTGCTCACAGGGGGAATATTGATCATAGTAATCAGGTTCCACCTTCACATGAAGTCCCTGCTCATAGTGTAACTCATAGTGCTTCTCCACAAGCCCCTTGGACGGCCACACTTGACCACAGGGTCCACCATATGTGCCACAGCCCAAGTCCAAGTCCCGTTCGGTTTTGATGGGCACGTCCAGACCCACACGACTGCCAGGGCGCTTGGTGTGGACAAAGGACCCGCTCTCTTTCTTGACACTGTCCACGTGATAACAGCCAACCTCTGGGTTCAGCTTAGGCAGGTAGGGATCACTGTGGTTGTCACAGCAGGAGGATGACAGCTGAGAGGTTCCACCCTTCCCATAAAAACCACGCTTGCCAAGCCTGTTTGAAACATGGCCCAGATTTGGACCCACTATAAGTGCCCTGGAAGCTGGGCACAGTACCCATGGGCTCGCTGGGGCCTGAGCTTGCTGCTCATCATCAGCAGGCTTGCTGAAGTTGAGGGGCTCCCCCTTGAGGTAGAACTCCTCACTTGGGCATCTGATGGTGTCTTTGGTCAGAGGTGTCCAGGGGGTGTGGTTGACCAGCAGTGCACCTCCTTTGTCACTAACCCCTCCGGCGTTCAGGTTCCTTCTCTCAACGCTGCAGACATGGGAGAGAACTGTCTGTCAGACACAAAACCACATGACGGTTATGGACTCTGAACGACTGCAAATCAGCAGAGAGACTTTCTGTATCTTTGGTAAAGACCACAGTTCTACAGTATGGCAAAAATTCAGCAATGCTAAAATACATACATACTGCATTTTAATTTTTGCTTATGCCTTTCATAGGTGGATTTTTATGGGGCAGCAGGTAGGAAAGTGATTATAGCTGCTACCTTGTACACCCACACAGAACTGAATCCCACCTCCTGTTGTAGCACCATTAAGCAAGGTGCTTACCTTGAATTGCTACAGTAAAAATGACCCTGCTGTATAAATGGGTAATTATTAAGTAAGTGTGTGTGTGTGTGTGTGTGTGTGTGTGTGTGTGTGTGTGCGTGCGCGCATGTTTGCGCACGTGTTTACTAACCACATGTGCTCCACTGGGCAGGAAAACAGGTGCATCAGGACACAGTGGAACCTACCTGGGTTCCAGACCAGACTGGTGGACATTCTTCTGCCTGCTCTTGATCATTGCCCCCCTGGTCTTGACCTCTGCGATGATGGGCATCACTAGGGGTGTGGCTACGCAGAAGAGAGCTAGCTGGGGAGGGAGATTGACCCCCGATGCTGTTTTCCTTCTCTGGCCCTGAAGGAACTTGAGTCGGCCTTGAAACTGCATGGTCTGAAATGTATTGGGAGTTGGTTTTGTTATTTTGCTTGTGCCTTTATAAAGTTCGCCTTACAGCTTTACTGAACTGCTTCACTTCACCTTTAACTTTATCGTGCTGAACAGTTGGTTTGCTGCTTCTAAATCATTAAGCTCATATATTCTAACAGGCACTAATGGCTAGTTTTTTGGTCAGTCAGAAATTCCAGTATAATACTTTATTTTTGTAGTCCACATTGGTTAAGTTTTTTTGTATATTATTCGTTGTTTTGGGCATTAATCTCATAAAGAGCCACAAAAAGTAGTACAGATAGAGTTGTTGAAGTTTCCACCATATAAATATTCCTGTCCTATGTATCATGTGGCTTTCAGCCACTTTGTGACATCTAAGCATCACAAATGGGTTACTGTGAAAAAGTTCCAGTGTAATCGTATGAATAAATGATATGATTTACATCAAGGTTCAACTTTCACTTTATTGTCATTCTGCACTTATACAGATGTTCCAGAGTGAATGAAATGCAGTTTCACCTGAACCACAGTGCACAGCTCACTAAACAGACAAACACAACAACTGACACAGAGGGAGACTAAGGTAGATATAAGGGGATAATTGAATATTAAAAATCATAAAAGCACCAGGAGAACCTTGTTGCTTTCGGCTTCAGCAGAAGTGCAGTTTAATGGAACAGATGGGTGGGCTGTGAAGACCACTGCATCACTCACCAGGAAGCCGGAGGTGCTGTCCAGCAGGCAGCGCAGGCGAGAGATGAAGCAGCGCTGCAGGAAGCACTGGAACTCCGGCGGAATATCTTCACCATTCTCATGACTAAAGATGGTGAAGGCAAAGTCCTCACCTGTATGAACACACACACACACACACACACACACACACACACACACACACACACACACACACACACACACACACACACACACAGGGACGTTTCATGAACAGTTCTTGACTGGACAAATTTGTTGCATTTTAAACTGTTAGTCCTCAACGTGGCAGTGAGTGGAAGTGAATAAATACAGTGCATCGCAATATGATAATAAATGTATCAATATTCTCCAGGAGGAAAGTTAATTATTCATTAATCCAGCTGACACCTCTTTCTAAGTCGATTTACAATATAATGTTTGTATGCGAAGCTGCAGCATACAGACAGTATTTTCCTTTAGTACAGCTGGGTAGCTGTTTCTGCAGTAATTCAGGGTAAATGCCGCACCACGCTCCCTGATGGCCCTTCAGCAGAAGAGGGGGTTCGAACTCAGGTGCTTCAGCTGCCAAACAATTGAAAACTGCTTTGCTACTGGTTGGAATCCATTGATTTCAAGTGCATTTCATTCAAGCTTCTGTGCTGTTTCTTGCATGAAAATGGTGCCGTGTTTCCCATGAGCAAGAGGTCAAGTCTGACTTGGTGCTTCTCTATGGCTGTACAGATCTACAGCATCACATTTGGGACCTAGAATTTCTGGCTTTGGCTCCTAGTCCTGTTGACTCGTTGCTGCAGGGGGCACCCACCTGCAGCTGAATGGATGTCTGGGTGAGGATCCTGCAGATTGGGTTTCATGGCCCAGTGCAGCTGCCGCTGGAACTGACTCCGATCCTCAACGTGGATGTAATCAAACACATTCTGGTGCATGACGTCCGTCTGTTCAGAGCAACACACAACAGTCATTTGTAAATTCTGTTGTGCTTACAGATAGTGCCACTTCACCCTGGCGTCCAGAGTAAGCCCTCACTGAAGGTATCAAAAGAAAATACACAGGGTTGACCAGTGTCAGATCCATCAGACTCACATCTGCTCGCATTGTCTGCACTACAGTCAAAAACAAAAAATATAGTGTTATATTGCCGTGATTCTATTGTCATGAACTAAAGCCCACTGTAAATAGTGTTTCTTTTTTATCACTCAAATTCAGTTTAATTTTAAATACCACTCTTTCCAATAAGGTCATCTTGGGTGTGACTATTAAATAACACGAAAAAATAAAATGATTTTATTTGCTGATGCCTGTTGTACAGCAATGTCATTTTGGAAGTTATAGCCCCTCTAAAGTGAATTTCCTCTAGGTAACGCTTGGTGTTTTATCTGAGGTCATTTGGCATGACTTTCAGAAGAATGGAGCAACATGTGGCAGCGAGAATCAGTGGCTGATATTCTCTGAGGAAGCCCTTCGGAAGACCACCAGTATTTTGCAGATCCCTTAAGTCATCAGAAGTCACATTACATTGAACAGCCTGTCACATTCCGGACACAGAGCTGCTAGAGTGCGATGAGCTGGGGTGGAGAGGAGTGGAGCTTGTGGTTGTCCGTGCTGCTGCGAAATGGGCTGAGGGCAGTTGGAGGTGGAGCCTGAAATGTCTTACCTGCTGAGGAGGTACCTCGTAAGGCCACTCAGCCTCCACTGAGCGCTGAATACTACTCAAAATACTGTACTACTTCAGGTGTTGGGGTCCATGAACCTATCTGAACCACAGTTTCTTTCTGGGTTACCAGGACTACGAGTAAAAGGTTATCACTCTACCAGCTTCCACCTCCTTGGTCCGAAACTCAATTCATCCTACAGCCTGCACCCCTTCACTGCCCCAGTGTTGAGCATCAGCAGAAAACTGATGCACATCCACCCCCGTGATGCAGAACTGAGAATAAACAGCCTAAGCAGAAGCCTCTTTGTCTGTGAGAGTGACATACCTGGTGGAAGCCCAGGTAGTCGGAAATGGTGGACGAGGCGTAGAATATCATTCCATCTGTGCTCACCACCAGGGCAAAACCTGCTAGGGACTAGAGAAGAGAAAGATAACAAGCAGTCCATTATGGTGCTTTTTCAAAAACTCACGCAAATGGATCATGTACATGCAGAGCACCTTTACAGGCATTTCCACACAATAGATTGCTTGTTACATCTCAGCGTGTTTTTTTTACTGTCTTTGCTGGCTTCTTTGAGCGTTTACAGATATACAGCTGCCCCTGTCCTTTGTCTGTCAGTCACTGCCACTGATGAAATCACCAACAACCTTCTGGCCAACGAACCCCAAGGTGGCAACATTTAAGACATTTACAAGAGCTGATGTTTTGCTCGGGGCTCTTGCTGCTCTCTCTAGCTTCTCATGTTTTGGTTTGACTCTTGACTTCATATTTGTTTTTGTGGTTGCAGTTCAGCTGGTATATTTATGTGTTCCCTGTTCTCGTCTGATGTGAACTCGTGGCTAAGCGTGACTAGGGGGAAAGTGGAAAGATAAGAAGGTCATGTGACATACACTTGCACACGTTTGCTTTTTGTCTGAAAACACTAGGTAAAGAGTGAGCGTCATCCGACTTCTTGGGTTTGAAAAGTAAGTGTTGGCTTCTCAGGACAGAGGCTGAAGATCCGTTCCTATCCGTCGGTGTTTATTTGGATTAGTCGGTGTAGCTTGCATCACATTAACTAGTTTGCTTGGTTCTGCTTTGTTCTTTCTTTTAACTTCACACCCATGTGTCTTTGTATTTGTAAGAAATCCTGTATATATGTCCAAACCAAACCAGCAGTGTCCACAATAATTAATGTTACAACCCTGTACCCCAAGACACTTTGGGATCATAACAAATATGCAAAATAATTAAATATATAATATAGGACAGTAAAGAAAGTGTATTACAGTGTCTGCAGTTTCAGGTTAACCCTCGGTGTCTGAGTCACAGAGAAAATGCTTCTAATACAGGAATGCCACTGTCACACTGTAGCAAGAAGCAAACGATAAACAAAGAATGCATGTTCCACACTGGGAAAAGGGGGATCTGCGTGACCAACAGTGGTTTAACCTTCCAAGACCTCAACTGACTCATATGTTCACATAAAGTGATCAAACCTCTTTCCCAACCAGCAAGAGACATCACGCACGTCCTGGCTCTGTCCCGCTTGCTGCTGGACTTCAGGGGGACAAACACCCAGTGTTATTCCTGGAGCACCGTGCCACCCTAGTGGACTCTGCAGTCAAAGGCTATCCGCTGCACCATTTCTAGCCGTAAAGTAACGCCATGAGTTGCGCTACAGGAATGACGTTAACAACTGCATTTTGTCTCATTCACCAGCGTCTGCTTCACCCTGATTTTGAACCTGCTGAGGTGCTGTATTCCAGGTTTTTGTTGTTTGTTCTCTGTTTGGTGCATTTGGTTACCTTTGCATACAGTTGGATGAGCATCACCATGGCGGGTGGACAGCCACTGGCACTGGGACCCCCTCGAGTTTATTTGTCCCTTTGCTCTGATGTTGAGGGGTATTGGATTGGATTGGATATTATTTGTTTAAATAACATGGCATCTGTGTGCAGTTCCCTGTACTGCAACATTATTTGATTATTTTAAATTTCATTCATCAAACATTTTAACATTCATAAAAATAGAAAATATTGACCATGAAAATTGTTATGAAAAAGTTTTTTTGTGCAAATACAATTAGAGGGAATTTATATTTTCGCTGGCAGTGAAATATACACTTCAATACAGTTATATCTACATATGACACAGTAATACTGAAAATATGGATAAATAAAACAAACTGTCCCTACCGACCCTGTTCCTGTTTGTATTCAGACTGAGCAAAATCTTGCAACATATGAAAAGAATAAATGTAAACTTTAAACCTTCGTTATGGTCTACTGTAAACACAGTACTTGTGGGACGCTCTCCACTTATGAGTGAACAGAACAATAATTAGCTGTTTTAGTTATGAATTCACTTTTTAAACCAACTTCAAAGGGAGCGCGGATGCTATCTGGAGGGCACTCGTGACATCCACAAAACAAAAATGCCACCAATGTTCACGAGGGAGATGCCCTCCCACGAAGACTGCGTGACGGATCTGAATCACGCAGGTCTTAAGCACCCAGCAGTAGCGGCAGGCAGTGACCCACTAACCGCTGCCTTTCCTCTCGGGTCGATGCAGCCGGAGCAACCCGAAACCGTGCTGCAGCACACATCAAACGGTGTGTGCGTGACAAATGCTACGCCTCCCGCCACCCCTGCTTTCACTCCTTACGTTTCCGAACTCAAGAAGGGAACAAAAGAAACACTTCTTTTTCTGCATGTGACTAATATCTGAAGATTGTATTGTGCAATTTGATTGGGAGATTTTGGTCGTGTGTGTCCGTCACTGCGGTTTGCGTTTGTTCTGCTTTCAGACTGTGGCTTCAATATAATTGGAGAGGGAATAAATCAAATATTTCTATTTTTTCTTGAAAGTCTGCTCCCACTTCTGCATTAAAAGGTTCCTCTATTTTGAACACACGCTGAAATTCCCATTTTTGTGGACAATATGCATTATTTATTGCCTCTCAAGGCTTCCAATTTGTCCAGATCGCCCAAACAGAACTGCAGTCCAATTGGAAATTGAAAACAAAACAATTATAGATTACAAATGATCCAAATAATGTAGTATTTTCAAAATATCCCAATTACAACATCTCTCTTTCTCAGGAAACTTGGCAGCTGAAGAACAGCTAAAAACACAATAACCCCAGAAATGATAAGGGTTTGTTTGCTACTTCCTTAGCAGTTTTCTGAAGCATCTAAGCAAAACACAGTTATAAAAACATCAAAGGCTTAGTGACGGTGTCACGGCTGGTTAAGTGTTTTCCAAGTATTCCTGCCTTCCTCTGAGCAATGGAAAACTGGCATCTCAGTGCCCGTAGGGACCTGCTCTCCAAGCAGCTACATTAAAACTTTGTCCCCGAGTCACGCCATCCCTCTGCAAGCTCCTAAAAGCGGGACAATAAGGAAAACAAGTTTGTCATTGTGACCTCTTTTGCTTACTGTTTATACACTCATTGTGAAGCAGCTGGGTTTTCATTCTCCCAGCTTTTCTTCTACAGGCTCTTGTTTACTGTCAACTGCCCTGATGGAAGTCAGGCAGGCCAGACCGTTCACTTCTGTATTGACGGTTGAGCAGTTACTTAGAAAAGTGAAACAAAAAGAACATAAATCTGTCTCTGGTGTTGTGTGTGTGTGTTTTCTCCCCTCCCCAGGTTTCCACCTCTTTGGAGACACTGATCTACATTGGGGGCAAATGTCCTCTCACCTCCAGCAGCAGCTCGCTCTCCAGGACATCGTTGGCATCTGGCACAACTTCACTCGCCGCCTCATTGCTGACAGATTGATGGCTCTGCATTCTGGCTGGTTTCTCCTGGATGGCTGCAGGGAGGCAAGAACACAGCTTTTCAGTCACAATGTATCACTGGGACATGTGGAGCCATCGCAGAAAATGAGAAGTACTGACACTAGTAATGTGGTATATACTGTCAACAGAAAAGGAGAAGATATAGCGGGGAGCAATATGAATACAGTTCTATCTTATATGTACTATTTGCAGCACAGAAAACTTTGACTTGGTTTGGGTAATGAGTGCAGTTTGTTCACATCATTACATTGGTAATAGTTCCAATTATGAGTTAAAAACAATTCTAATTAAAATATTAACAAAGGCAAACAAATAAAATACAAAATATTCTTCAGTAAAACAGAAATCGACAACTTAAGAATTACGACATCAGAATATACTGTTTGTTTCCATTGAATGAATTGATTTATTTAAAATTAAGTCATATTTGCCACTCAGAGGGAACTGCTTTAGTGCAAAATTTCCATGTTACTAAAGTGCACATTTCACAAAAATGGTGTTCATATTCATTGGTCTTTCATTAATTTTCACAACATTACAGAATAAAAGTGTTAAGAAAACATGGAATTTTTACGAGGTCTTTGTCCTATAGCGTGATTGGGAACAATTTTAATGAAACCGACAAAACAAACACTGTTGTGTATTACACTTAATTTGAAAGGAGAACAAAAAGCACAAACAATTGTCACTGAAACCACAGATGCAAATTCATGCATCAAGTCAAGTCCAGTATCAAAGAGAACCAAATTCCACTCGATTTGCATTAAGTTAATCCAGACATCAGATCCAAAGCGTGTGGAACTGGCTTAGTCTCTGCGGTCTGTGTTTTCAGGTTCATAATTTTCAAATTCCCTCTAACTTAGTTTATATTAAACAAATGGTTCTACTGCTGGGAAGTGCAAGGTCTTTGGAACGGGTTCCTGAAGTTCAGCTTCAGCTGCCATGAGCTCAGCCTGAGAACCAGGGTTGTGCTGTGTGGAAGCTGACTCAAGTTGCTTAACAAACTGCATGCAGGCAGTGGCAGTAAGCAGGCAAACACTCTCTGTGGATCACTACTCATAAATCTCCCCACAGGCACGTTAGATGCTCTGCAACTTCCACGAACAAGGAAGGGCAGGGGCTCCCAGCCATTCCACGCGAGTTCTGAGACGGTCGCTGGTGGCGGAGTTGGGCGGCCGACTAACAAAAGGCACAATGACAAATCCCGCCTGTGTGGTTTGCGTCACCCCTTGCAAAACGTCCCTCTCTAAAATGACCACACAGCTGGAAATACCAAAGAGGTTCGCATCAAGTGGCGTGTTCTGCAGAAGTCCCACGACGCTCAGCTCCCATACTTCACGCTGTCACTTTCTTTCCTGAAGTCATTAGCATGTTGCTTTGATTCTAATGCTAACATCAGATGTTAAACAAGGTCACATGTGATTCCAGTGCTACTGGGAGCTTTGAGTAACATGGGAGTGATCCTTCCCCAGAAAGCCGCTCACATGCTCCGCTGGCAGTGCTGAACTAGCAGGCCTTTCAGGCAGCAGCATCGATCTACCTCTCACTCCTTTATTTACCCCAACATATTTTCATTTCTCACATTCCACACATTTGTTTTTCTCTTGCATTCTTTATCTTTTTGGTATCTTTTAATTTAGTTGTTGTGCATGTTGCTGTGAAATCGTTCATACAAAGTTCTGAAGTTCTGAAAACTTCAGGAGAAAACATCCTTGTTCTTGAGAACCTTCCATAGCTCAGGATACGAGACTGCAAGACCTGGGATGGCTTTAGACTCGGGAGTAAAATTGATAAGATCCATGTGGGATGGTGGCAAGATGCTGAGAGGTGCTGTTATATTTGACATGACGTTCTTTCAGCAGCTGCTGAGGACTCATATTTGGAGAGAAAATTTGCACAAAATAAAATATCTTAAAGTTTATGGTACTTCTTTACATTTTACCAGTAGCACCTGTGTTTTCAGCAGGACCTGTTGAGCAAGAGTCTTTCGTGGAGGTTGAGGTAAGAGCAGCTTCTGGAGCCTGAACCCACTCGCTAAACCCCCGATCAGAAACAAAAAACAGCATAACTAGTTAGAACCACACCTTTCCTTCTCATCTGTCCTTGGCTCCTTGAGGCCCAAGTGTCCACACCCAGCAGAACTCTCTACAGGGCCAGCACTGGGCTTTTTGGTCCTCTAAACAAATCCAAGAACCAATCCAGCACCCACTTGGCTTCTGTTTCTAACTTAATAACACATACAAATGTTTTATGACAATACTGCTATTTTAGATATAGATGCACACAGATTGTAAAGAGAAAATAAAAGGTGAATAATTGTTATACATGATAATGTGTGTGAACATTACATATAAACAAAACACATTCTTAAATGAAAATGGACTAAAAACTAAACTGAAATTTGTATAAATGTAGTACTATATATCTATAAACTATATATACTATATGTATCTATAGATATATTTCTGAGTACACAGCTTATTTAGTAGAAAATGTTGCCTATACTGTTGTGACGTATCACAGGGCAACGATGCATCAAACAATGTTTAAATAATATTTAAGGACCTTTAATTTTTAATTTCTAATATTAAGCAAGATTTAATTTTTTTTCCCCCATAGTTTAAATATATTTTGTAGATTTAGTAACAAATTTATTGTAAACCAGATATAGTGTTTGCCTCACACTCTCAGGTAACGGTGGCACAGCACCTGCCCTGGCCTGAGATCCTTCACACACGTATGGTTTCCATCAACCCTGCAGCTCACTGCCATCAACACACAAGACAGGGCGTGTCAAGTCTTGGCTTTAGTCTTCATCTTCAATGTCAAATGTAAAGAATTTTGGCAAGGTAATGTGTTTCTGCACTCCCAGTGGCCCACGTGGGAGGAAATGTTCTCTGTATTATTTACTTGCACAGTAAAAACTGCTACAGGGCAGCATGATCGGCTTTTATGGGTTACCTATTTCTGCAGCCTTTCATCTTTATTCCGTCTCCTTGTAATTTTTTCCGCTCGCTAAGGTCGCGATATGAATGGAGTAAAGTCGGATCGCGTGCCTCGGGTGCAACAAAGGGCTGGCTCCTGTGAGAATGTCTGTTCTTTCCACTGTTGTCAGTTAGCATCTTTTGGGATGTTGCCATATGTCATGTGAGGTGGGGAAGTTGGGTGGGCGACTGAACTGATGCAATCCAGATGAGGGCAAGGCCACACCCTCCAGCGGGCCTAGCTAGAACATGTACTCTACGCACTGGGGTGTGGTGGATGGGTTGGCTGCCAGCAACCTCATTATTTTATGGCTGCCCCTCTTGGCCTCCTACCAACCCCAAGCGTAGGGGTGTGGGGGGAGCCAGGGCCCGGCCAGCTCGTGCCCCGCTGTCACGCGAGCTAGCCGCCTGTCAATCTTTTCTCTTCCCTGATAGATGCCTGGCTCCGATTCAAGCCTTTGCGTGCAAGTCGGCAGGCCATATTACCCTATAAATATTTCCATAATAACAACAGCTGTTAAATATTGATGGCTGCTGGAACGGTCTGAATGCACTTCACAAAGGTTAAGCCGGCTATGTAAAGCAAACTACTTGGTGGTTAAACATGGGATCATATATCCAGACATTGAGTTCTTTTTTTTGTGTGACCATGGATTGAACAACTTATTGGATGAAAGAAAAACTAATAAGCAGTTTCAGTAAGTGGATTTTTGATCTGACAAGGCAGCCAAACCTTTGACATGCTGTAAGTTCCCTCAGCAAACATTGTATAACGACATTCAGTAAGCATGTAGTGTGAATTAGTCATTTTCGTTCCATTCCAGTTTCCAGTCATTAATTCTCGCAATTTTACTGTATACACCCCAGTGTATGTCCTCCTGGGCTGCCTGAAAACCTCTTTTCTAGAACCCTATTTGTAAGGTAGAATAAATGGGTGATTCCGACTATGTAGGCATGTCGTGGGACAAAAACAACTGGAAAAACAACTAAACAGAAAAGCAGCTGTTGAGAGCAGTCTCTGGTGGTCCTGTAAGTTGCAGCAACTTTCACTGAAGGAAAATGTCAAAAGCTCTCAAGCGTGAAGGATTACTGAGGACCACATGAGTTTTGAGACACAGAAGTGGCAAACATTTGCTGCAAACAAACAGGCCCCTCTGGCGGCCTGAGGTGAAACAGAGGGGTCACTTGTGACTGTTCAGGCAGTGCAGGGAAGTTATACAGAACACTAATATCAGGCCAACATCAACAAATGTCTTTGCAGTATAAACACACTTAGGCTAAGAATGCCTAGCAACTCCAAGGACAGCACCTAAACCAAATGGAAGAAACAGGTAGTTCAAACTGGTTTTTTAAATTGTATCACTTTCAGCATTATCATATCACACACACACACACACACACACACACACACACACACACAGGTTAGCTTACCGCTCAGTGTTTCTAGGATAGGTTCTGGCCCCCTGCAACCCTGCTCAGGATAGACATTTAATGAAAATGGATGGATTGATGGGTGGTTGGATATATATTTTACTCCAGATCAAGATAAACTACAGAGAAAACTCCTATGTCTGACAAAGAATGGATGAGTAATCAGTCTCCCACACATTTGGAGCCCAAAAATACCACTGGGTCCCACTGCTGTTCCCAGCCAGTGGTGGAGGAAGCAGACTGATTTCTAAGAAATGATTGGGAAACACCATTGTTCAGGCCCAGGGTCCCTCAGACACACTGGTGTCCCTTCACTACAGTCACTGCAATCTAGAGTAAATAGACACTTCCTCTGATACATTCACTTAATTCATACATTTCTGGTTCTTGTTTTCCAAGTACAGGGGTTTTAGAAAAATGGGTGGCGACAAGGTCAGAGAATTTTATCTCACTGAGTATTTACAGAATTGCCATGAATTTAATATTGTGCGCTATAGGACCTCTAGTTAGATTTTATCACACACTGATGTAGTTACCAGGGGCAGATGTAGGGGTTATACTAGGATATGGGGTCCATACTCATTGATAAAATGGCCTTTTCAGTGAGCCTCCTGGCTTTTGTTACATGGGCTCCCAAAAAATACAGCTCAGCTTATGTTGAAAAAAAAAAAAAAAAAACAAGCTTCTTAAAAGATAATTTTCCTATAAAGATTCCAAGACAATCAAAAATTGAAAAAAGATAAATATCAGTCATAATATGCAGTTGGGCACACAAATTATGAAACCATGATCAGGTAGCTGCATATTTCCATCTTCTGCTTGTTATTACAGCAAACCAGAGGACAGCGCTCTTCCCTTCGTCCGTCCACACCTGTGTTGATATGGCCATTAATAAAGCTAGTGCAACAGAGCTAAACAATTAAACAATGAGAGCATTACCAACATCCTTAACACTCAAAAATGTACAGAACAAGCATGGAGGGCAACCGCAAGCACAGCCGCAGTGTTTTCTTGCGTCGCGCAGTCAAAGGTAACCTGAGTACATGGTACAGCATCTCCAGTGAAGACAGCAGTGCAAATATAGATGGTTCCCCACAGCACCCACTTGTCAGTCAATTTCCATGCTACCATCCCAGTACCCAAACTGAAACTAGGACATCTGATTAAAACTTTGAGCGCTGGCTGTTAAACAACGTCATAACATCATGCTTCACGTATGTCATTGTACAGATGGACAATGAGACAGCAGCATATGAAATGATATTGGGATACGTCCCTGTGCTGATGTGAGTTTACATCTCAAATATTTTATTAAGCTGCTGTACTAGATATTTGAGAGGATAGGTCTGTTAGGTCAGTTGCACCAATGCCTGCTCTACAATCCAGTTTGAGAAGAAACTGCTGAGGCCCATCAATCCCGTTAAGAAATATGCCTTTGACTTGGGTTTCTAACGTTCAAAACGTTAGAGAGACAAAATTTATTTCCTGCTCATGGTGGCTGTCTTTCTGATTGTTTTAGAGCTCCCTAGAGCCTCTCATGTTCGTACTTTCCTAGAAATGCACAGCCAGTTAAAGAGGCTGGCAAAAGCGGTGCTTAGTGACTTCTCCTGCTCCTCTTGGTTCTTACTGACCCTGGACCCAGCACCAGTCACCTCACAGCTCCCTGCTTGTGAGCTCTATTCCTGCAGTCGGTAGGATTCTTCACTGGGATAACATTTTTTTCATAGATTCCAAAGGCAGTCTACTGGGGTGAATTAGTGCTTATGTGTGGTATACGAAAGTGCAGGTGTTTGAATGTCTCAGAATAGACCGGGATCCTATCTAGGCCTGTCTTGAATCAAGAACAATGTGGAACTGAGTACCTTGTAAAAACGAATAATTACTGTCACTTGTCACCTGTAACATGTACAAAAGGACCGCACCCCTGGACAACGCTGCAGCCTGGGAAGACATCTAAATCATTCCTTGTGAATCTAACAAATGAAAGAAGTAGAAGATAATGAAGATAATGGCCCCTGTCACTAATCTGCATGACAGCATCATCATGACAAACTTTAGCTGAGTATGTGGGCCTTTGTTCAGGTCAAAGCCCACTGTTATTGTCAAAAACGTAAAAACAGCAAGAAAATTCATCTGTGCCGTACAAATTCATTCGTATTTTTGATAGCAAGAGATCAAAACCTCTTTTTACAATTTTCTATCCACTTCAAGTAAAGTAACTATGTAATTAAACTATTAAATGTGTTAAAGTAACACTTTAAAATATGTCCTTAATTAGGGGACAATAGGAAGTTTGGCCAGCTGTTGCACATCTGCTTTAATGCACCCGGCAAATGTGAAGCATAACTGGTCCAATAGGAGCAGATCCAAAACCTCTGAAAATGAGAGGCATAAAAATTCAGAGCAGTACATCCCCCTTCTTGTCTCAAGTCCCAAAGACACAGTAATTCTAAAAAAACCAGATGTCAGGAGCTGCTGCATCCCTGACACATTATGGTTTGTTGTGTTCCGTCCATGGCTGCAGGCTCCACGTCCACCTCCATCGCACTGCTGTCGCCAGTGCTGCTCTATGTTACAAAGATATGCATTTGATAGCACAGACCAATGGATCCTTGCAAGCCAGATAACGCTTCTAATTTTGCTTGTGGTGACATAATACAAACACGAGCAGCACAACGGTGAGTGTGTAGCCAGGGAGGAGTGTTGCTGCCTCCCGGCACCTGGGCTGTTTGGGTTGGGGTTTGGACCCAGCCCACTGTGTGTGGAATTTTGTGTGCTGTTCCTGAATCCCCATGCCTCCCATGGTCCAAAGACATGTATTTCAGGTTATCTGGTCACTCTAAATTGCCTGTGGTGCATGTGGCCACCCTGCAATGGACTGCCATTCCATCCAGGGGAGGGTAGTTTCATAGCCTGATTAAAGAGATGGGCTCCAGACCATCAGAACCCTGCTCAGGATAAGCAGTTAATGATAATGGATGAATGAAGTATTTTGACATATCATTCCTCTCACAGTCCAAAGACATATGTTTCAGGTTAACTGGCATGTACAAATGGCCTGCAATGTCTGCTTGTATGAGTGCATGTGTAGGTGTATGGCAAGTATACCGGAGTCCCGTTCAGGGTGTATCCCGTCCTTGCCTAACACCCAGTGGTTGTGGGATACACTCCAGACTACCCCGAGACTGACTGGGACTGACCATGAATAATGAAAGTGGATGGATGAAGGGATTCTGACACCAACTTGTGGACTGACGCATTCTGAGTCTGCCAACCCTCCGTGAACAGAGCCAAATGGAAGTGAGAGAAATGATTTTAAATATTGTATCATTCAGACTAAATATTTAAACTGCAGGTATGCAGAGCTTTTAAGGCCTTATTAAAAAAACACATCTTGAGAGAATCTAGTCGAGACACAAAACTTTTCTAAGGCGTGAATAAATGTGGTATCTGTAGGTAAAAATATCAATAGCTAGTAGTTGCGATCTGGAAAGCAGGGGCCGGTGCAGAAATGAGGGAGGCAAGTATGGCCACTGCCCAGGTAACACCATATACAGCCAACGATGGATCACTTTCACGCTATTTCTGGACCATGTTCGTCCATGTACACTTTAAGGACTATGGTCATGAGTTGTCATTAATGGTCATGCTTGTGACCCAACTTGCGACACCCATCAGTAATACTGGCCTCTGCTTGGATGGGGTAGCTCGCACATGCTTACAGGTGTAAAATGAGTCAAAGCCAATATTCATCAATTACCTGCAAAAAAGGCCTAAAACATAAATTATGAGGTATTATACTTACATTTTTGTTACAACTGTATTTTAAGATTTTACAAGTGGTAAAACACAGTGACTGATAAAGAGGAAACCTTCAGTATGCCACCTCACTTCGTACAAAAAGTCCCCAACCCTCCCAACCACCCCAGTCTGAACAAATTAACAATTGACAAACTGTATTAATAAATGACAACTCATACGTGTTTTTGACATGAGGACAGAAGGTGCCAGATACTGAGAAATTCTCCAGAAGAGCCCCAAAATGAGTCTCATCTTTTCCAGTTAAAAACTGGCATCACAAAGTGAAAAAGGTCAATATTTCCCAAAAATTTCAAAATAAGGATGTAAAATAAGCAATGAAAAGGTGATTAGGTCATTGTGGTGACTGGGCTTGGACATCCCTCCAGGAAGAGCCCCAGAGAAGCGCTATTAGTGGTGAGCGTAGAACCAGGATACCTTCAACAGTGGACAGCCTGGCCAAAACAGAGGGCCATAAGGTGGTTTCATTTAGAACAGTTTGAAAAAACATGCCTGAGAGCGGCAGGTTTTTGGTTACATCTGTCATATGAGGGATCTATATTAGGGTAAGTATGGCTTCAGCCATGTGGAGACGATGCACAACCTTGAAGTGGCAACAAAAGAGTGAACGGAGGCCACAGAGGGAACTGAGGACCAAGCAAATGAGCTGAACCGGTTCATCAGGTCCGATTCAAGTGTCCACCACAACCCCATTTCCCTTTCCCCATTAAGCCTACTATCAACATGGACCCCCCCCCCCCCCCAGGTGAGGAAAGGACTGAGGAGACTAAAAACTGCCATAATATAAGGGGTAATTTCTGGAGAAACTTCTAAAAGTAATGTGAAAATGTTTTAAACAGTTTTAATACTGTGTTTTAAGAAAGACCCATTAAACTGTCTACTGATGGCGAAGCAACACCTAGCCCCCCTGTAGTGGCGTTCTGATCAAGTTGTATCAGCACCTTATTCCCCGTGTTCTGTATATAATTCACTCAACTATATGGACGTGTGTTTCAATTACAGCACCGACTTCATTTTTTATTATTAGGGACATTTCATGTTTATTACACATTATGAATGTCCAGCTATGAAGCTTTTATGCTAAAGTGCTCTGTGCACATTCTGCATTGTTTGACACTGTGGAAAAAAGGTAAGAAATTATGTATTATTTTAAAATCCTGTTGCATGGCAGTTGCCATGAGCTTGCTTATGAAGCATTTTATTAAAACATTAAACAAATAGTGCAGCAAACAGAGAAGAAACCACAAGAAAGCTCATAAGAAACCACAGAACAGGAGCTTTTGGCAGCAATCACATCAATACGTGTCCAAACGGTGCAGTGCAGAGATTCTGTCCATGAAACATGGAATATTATGATGAAGAGACGTGTCAGGTAATCGCCACAACCCAAGCAGCTCTCATGCTTATTTTCTAGCAACATTTCAACTAATTTATACTAAAATAATTATATTGTAACATCCGGGGGAATTGTGGCTCCCATCATGCAATGTTCTGTAAATAGTTGATTTTTCTAACCGTGGAAGGAAGCCCAGGGCTCGGGAACGACCCTGAGGCTGGGTTGGTTGTACAATAGTTCTGTGGGTGGGCGTGTCGTTAAACATGCCGTGGAAGAATAAAGTTCGTGTTCCCACAGTTCTGCCTATCAAGCCCTCTGTCCGTAACACTGCCGACGCGGATTGTTACAATATACCAAATTTCCCAAATGCTTAACTAAAATGGTATCAGATATCAGACTTCAATCACGTAGTTTGCAAAGAAATGCTAGCAGAAGAAATCACTAGCAGAGAGTGACCAGGCAACGAGTGGAAATCACAGCCTTCACAACTTGGGAGCTTGACAGGTCCATGTCAAACCCATCATGGATATAGGATAGCCCAAATGGCAAGCATGTTCTTTGAGGTTCTGAAACTGAGGCAGAAGACCAAAGGACTGAATTCTAACATTAAATTTTCATGGGTCACCCAAAAATATTTTTCTCTTAGTTGCCATTTAAAAGAACTATCAACACTAAACAGATGGTGCCAAAACGACAGTCACGTCACACTCATCTGCTCAGAACCTGGGTAGGTGGGTTTGCTAGGTTAACCACACTCAGGTGTGAGCACATCGAGTTGCTCTCCTCATACCAGGGTTAGCAGGGCCATTTGCCTAATTCTTTCTTTTCCAATACTGAAATTCAACTTAAATCATCCGATTTGAAATGATCAATAACGTATTATGCATATTAGATATATAACTAGCCAAAGTTCCCTGGACTGGGTTAAAAAGGTGTAGCGGTGTAAAGGTAAAAAGTAATAACACGTTATAGATCATCAAACTCTTTTATCATTAAAGTGGTTGCATTTAGTACATAAATGTTGTTACTCTTCAGTGGTCTTTTGTCTTTCTGTCTTGATTTACTCCCTGCATGGAAGCCCTTTTGGTACATCGGTTACTGCGGTATGTGTCTGAAACACAGAGGTCAGGCCAATTCACACTGCAGCCATATTTCAGTTCATCAGAGCCTGACCTTTAGTCAAGTTCATCACTTTCTTTACAATGGGCACTTTGATGCTATCAACACCAGTTCATTCAAATACCATTCAAGGGCATTTCCTGCATTTGAAGAGACTCTTCATTCATCCTCTGGCAGTGGGCTGTCCAAGTCATATTCTGTCACAAAGTTCAATCAGGTAACCCACAAAGAAGCACAGCATCAAAAAGCACAATACTGCTGGACCAGTAGACATACACAGACTCCTGGTATACCGATAAAGAACACACAAACACTGGACAAGACAAGGGTGTGAGGAGTTCAGCAAAACACAGAATCTCATTTCTATCCACTGATAGATCCATACATCCAGTCAACCATCCTTCCATCTTTCCAGCCTTCCATACATCCATCCTACCATCCATTTTTAAACCACTTACAAACATGGGAACAACAGGCTGAGCAGTACAAACCATACTTCCCTTTGTGCAACAGCGTTTATCTCCTTTTGAGCATCCTCAAGCATTCTCAGGTCAGACCAGAGGCATAATCTCTTCAACATGACCTGGAACTGCTTCAGGACCTCATTCCAGTGGCTCATGCTTGGTAAACCTCCGACAAGAGTTCCCAGAGTGTAACCTAGCTGAATTTCTACGCCACTTCATCACATTCTGGAGGAGGAGCAGCAGCTCTGATATAAAGGCCTCTCTAATCAGTACTCTCAACATCACTTCATAAAATGTTAGGCACACCACCCTGTAACAGAACCTCATTTCTGCTGCTTGGGCATACAGTAATGTTTTTTTTTGCTACCACCCATGGTTAGTTAGTATAAGTGAGAATGGAGATCTACAATGAATGATAAAATTACACATTTCACAGGGGTCTTCTGCATCACCACCACAGTTTTGTACAGCTTTTGCAGGACTTCTGCTGCTGCATCAACCAATTGGTCAGTCTCATAGTTCCTCCTGCAGTCAGTCATGAAAAGTACCTTAAACCTCACCACTTTGAACTGCCCGCCAAACACTGTTGATAAGAACATATTGACCTTCATGCCTACTACTAAGGTGATTCCCTGGTTTCTCTAGTTTGGGTTCCCTCCAAATTCCAACTGTGATACTATTTTTGGCCCATGAACACCAAAGACAGAGGAAGGTACAAGACATATCTTTGACAGAATCAAACACCTAAACCAAACAAGTGCAGCTTAATGTAAACATGATGTTCACTGTGCAGATACAGGGAACAAAGGGCAGGAAGAAGAGGTGCTGGCACCTGGCACCATACTCCTCCAGCTCCCACCACACGGTCTGCTGGGGCACATGAGTGTTGATCTTGTCCAGGTCACCAGAGCCATACTGGGAGCCAAAGAAGTACATTTACAGTTTAATAGACTGAAGAGATTAAGTTTGAATGCCACAAAGAAGAGAGAGACACTGGACAGAAGCTTCGGAATTATAGCTCAGCAGCCAAGAGCTTGGCCTTGCACTGCTGGACCAAGACCAATAAGATGCCTTTCAGTTTTACTATCCCAAAGTTACTTAACCATAGTTGTGGCAGTAAACATACTCACAGCTATGATTTGTACAGCATTACATGTGTAAGAAACAAGTACTGTATTTGCTATATGTGAGGCTAAAGTAAATATTAGCTTTTTAACTGAAATAAATATTGAACTCCCAGTATGATTACTTTTCTAGGCCTTATTTTTTTTCCAAAAAGCAAACTTTACAGTATTTGTCAAGCACATAGAGAATAAGGTCTGGCTTTAAGAAAGCCACACAAAGATAACAGAGTTAAAACAGTTTGAAAATTCTGAAACTTGAAATACCTACACTTTATACGCTTGGACACAACTAATGTGTTTCCCAGTAAACATGAATTTTGAAAATCACAAGCTTGTTCAGTAGCAAGAGTGGTACAAGTTAGTAAAGCCTTTAAGATTTTCTACAGTTGCTGTGCACAGGGAACGGCTTTAATTCAGGCAGCAACCTTGGGTAGTTCTTACGACGGCTGTGAAGGACGTGGGCTGCATGTATTCTGCAGAAGAAGAACCCGGAATATATGCATTGGTAAGGTGGTGAACTGTTGGTTGGTTCCCATGGAAAGGCAATGTAAGAGGAGAAAAGAACCTTATGGAGAACCACGACAATGGCTTTGCTCTGGAAAATCCAGGGTGGGGCAGGGTGGGGTTTCTGGGGATGAGCAGGACAGGACCGGTTTTGCAATTTGGGAAAACCCTCTTTGGATGCTCACACACCAGATACAAAATTTCTTTCACACAGCATATAAGAAGTGGCAAAATAATATCTTTAAATAACATCCTTGAGAACACCCATTTGCTATTCCAACTGCATTTTTTAATGTATTTTCCGCCAAACATTCCCATCCATTTTACGTGTTCTTTTACGATTTGCAACTCAGTCACTGTCAATAACCAGTGGAGGGTTGTGGTGGTCTGGAACCTACCCCAGAAGCAGTGGGCATGAGGCCAGGTAGGATAAAACCCGGATGGGATCCCAGAAAAGTACAGGACAGCCTCACACACACAGACTGCAAACTGTGGGTGGAAACAGGGTACCCAGAAGAAACCAATACTAGGAAAACACACAGGGGATCGACCACACATCCGGTCACACAGCCAGGCACTATGAGGCACCAGCACCCCCCGCTAAGCCAGCATACCACTAACTTGTTATTCCCAATTAACTTTAAAAAAAATTACCATTCCCGAAATTTCACGCACTATTCGCTCACAAAAATTAAAACCATATGTTTATGCACAGAACCATTCTGACCTTCAGAAACTACCCACAAAATACACAGGAAACACTGGTTCACACACACACACACAGACAAAAGTTGGAAATAGACATTATACCTTTTAGAATCATCATACCTTTTAATAGGTAGCTAAGGTTAGTATGATTTTGGCCCGTCTGGGAAACACAGAACGGACAGAAGTCTCTCCATGTAAACTTCCTTTGGAAGCCTCTTTGAATGAATCATAATTTTTGGAAATCCTCAAGAACATGAAGCACTGGCAGGAAGGAATTGGAAATGATGTTGTTGGAGCAACCATTTCTGGCCTGTAAGATGGTGTGTTTTAGTCACAATGAGGATAGAAGCCAGCAGCCAGTTTCTGGAGGGGTTGAGCCACAATTATAAAGACAATACATGGGATATGAGCATGCAGGACATTTTACTTTACTAAAGCAATACACCTGTAAAGCGTTTTGTCAAGGGTACAATGGCAGGGCTCTCTCTGACACTTGAACCTAAAACATTTCACTCACAAACCCACCAGTGTCTCTACTGCTGTCTTCTCATCGAGTCTACAGGTAAAAAAGGTGACCTGCAATGTCACATGACGGCGACTGTTTCCTGCTGTAGCTGCACTAGAGACCTGATCACTGATCACTTGCTTGACTGACATCCACTGGCACTGGGACTGAGTAAAAAGTGTTAAACCGACTTCACTGCATGGCAGGATAGTCAGGCAACTCACAGAGTGTGTTGTGTCAGTTCATCTGGGAGACAAGCAAGTCCACAGGAGAAGGCAAGTTGACAGACTTGCAGCAACAGTCTCCAGCGGACTAGGCAGCCAAAAACACTTTATTTAACCACCAAAATAGAGTCAATCAGAGATCTAACACATTAACAAATCTTGAATGGTCACTGGATGAACTAAAAGACTTTTCCATGTGTCTGCTGTTATTTGAGGCAGCAGGTCCCGGTCTTTTCTTGCACTTTAAGAAGAAGAATTGGCTTCCCAACTAACCAGTTGATTGGCTATCTTGCTCTCCTTTAAACTAGCCTGTAGGGTACACACTTACCCACTCCATTCACAGTGCTCCCACTCGGTGACTTAAGGCAGCAGCATGCGCTGTAGCAACATACACTTTACATCATCCCCTCTTCCAGCAGGGTATGCTTTCAAGCACAGGAATTCATTAACACAAATGTAAAGGAAGCCCTTCACACCCTCTGCAAAAGTCACATCACCTGCGGCAAGCCGAGGGCCCGACCTGGCCAGAGCCCCCCTGCATGGCAGCGCTGTGTGACGAACAGCTGGCCTCTAACACCTCACTCTGCACCTCCAGCACAAATGCGAAGCCGTATCTCTCAGCGTGGAATTAAGGGGAAAAATGATTATTTTGTCAGTTCATGGAAAGAAACTCAACATGAAAGGTCAGTTCAAAGCACCGCGCAGAACTTATTCAAATCAAAGCAGTAACAGGGGACACTATTTCAAAATGCAACTGCGAATGTGGCCGTTTATTTTCACCGTTTGTAAAAAAAAAAAAAAAAAAAAAAAAAAAAAAAACAGTTCTATGTTCATTTCAAATGGTTTCAACGAACAAGTCAGTTTACTCAATTTTTAAATGCAATTATTCTACATTTGGAGTTATTGTGCAGGTTAAACTGTAGGGTTGTGTTTTTAGCAGCACAGACACATTTTCAATAAAAGTAAGTCCTCTTTCTCTGTTCTCTTCCTTTATCTCGTCCACTGACACCTCCTTCCATGACTTAAACAAACTTGAACACCCACACTTTATAAGCAGTGCTATTATTATTAGATTTACCTACTCACTGCTCCAAAGTGATTCACAGTGTAAGCTACTTATTATTATTTACCTTGTTAGACAGATGGGTTGTTTTTATTGAAGGAGTTAAAGTACCTTTCTTCAGTTATTTAGATAAATGAAACAGCTTTTGTAGCATACACACCCTTACACTATAAATAAAACTTTAACCTCACAACCAAATGAGAATAATGCAATATTGTAATATCTGCCATCTTTGCAGAGTGAAAGACATTACAGAATTTTATTCCATTACATCATAAACAACTGTGAGCCATATAATCAAAATGTCTCGTCCTGAGTGTCCCATCTCACACCTTACGTGCCTGTACTTATTGATGGTGAACGAATCAAAACATCACAGTACATCGCAAACAGTAATTTTGGTGAGAAATATTGTAAAATATATGACTTTGATTTTGGCATTTTAATTAATTTTAATGTATTTTTTGTCCAGGATCCATTTTTTTTCCATAAGAGATGTTAATTGGATATTCTCACAAAGAGAATCTGCATCCTGAGATTGTTTCATGGTGGAAAAGGTATATACAAATACAGAAAGTCAGACAGTCGTGGCCTCAGGGTAAACTTCAGAAACGCGTGCAAAGTGGCTGCTGCGCAGAACAGCTTCCTCAGCTGTCACTTTAAGACTGTGTTAAGACTCAGCAGAGAAGAATTCATGGTTAATGTCATTTGTCCTGCACATGGGAGAATTCAGCAACGCAAATCCACCACTTATCCTCGTGAAACGGCGTCAGTTTAAGAAAAGATCATTTGCTTATTTTTATTATAAGGTTGCAATTTAATTTTATAAATTGCCAACAGTGCAGATGTCCGAATGCAAAAGCACAGACCCACTTACTTTTGAGTAAATTAACTGCATTTCCACGACAATAATATAGTATTTATAACAATAATAATATAACCATTCATACCTACACACACTGTACACACAAAATACAAAGGAAATAATAATAATAATAATAATAACACAATTACACAAGGATCACAGGCTTGTGTAAGAACCAACATACGCATAGAAATTTGGGAAAACAGCAGTTAATCTTGGGTTGCACTGCTCGTGTTTCATATTTCACATCTAACCTTTTAATAGGTAGCTGAGGTTAGTATGATTTTGGGAAACACAGAACAGACAGAAGTCTCTCCATGTAAACTTCCTTTGGAAGCCTCTTTAGCCCAAAATGCTCCTCACACTCTCCGCCCTTGGTGGTGGACCACAGCTGATGAAAGAGGGAGCAATAAGCATCCATGCAACTGGCTTCTTGGCACAGATACAAGGGTGTGTGATCTTATCCAAAATATTTCCCTCTAATTGCAAGTATCAAAATGATCGAGTTAACTGTAACATCGAACAAATATTACAGCTACCTGAAGGACTTCTGTCCAGTGCAAGGCACTGTATTTAGGTCTGAACCTTTCAAAGCAAATTGTATACACAGTGACTGTCAAGCCTGCCCTGCTGTTCACTTGTTGCAGAATTACTTCAGATTCACTGTAAGCTGCCAGTTATTACTAACAAAAGGCTCTGTTGCATAAGCAGAGCATTAATGCGTAAAGTGTAAGATGCATTAAATAATGTTTTATTCAAGTTCAAGAATTAATACTGACAGAAGAGTTGTGAATCCAACAGAGGGACATTATTTTAAAACTCAGTGTAACTAATATTGTACATTAACTATGATTAACATGATTGGTCTATTTAAATTATACCAGCAATTTTGTTTTTATCATGAAGTATATTTGCTGAGATTATAAAAATCAGTAGATTTTTTTCCAAGAAGACAAAATTCCTGCTCCAACTTCTGAGTCTTTCAAAAGAAACACAGATTATTTCAATCTGATTTGTCTGTTCTGAATTTTTTTTCCTAATTATATTTAAAGAAAGAATTTTTAGGTGAACTGAGAAGGAACCGAAAATCATATCTGCACATTTGCAAATATGGAAGCCATGCAGCAGACTACATGCTGTTAGGAATAAGGCTGCTTGCTAAAATGTCTTGATAAATACTTAGAGCAGCAGAAGGGCCTTAAGAGGAAGTAACGTCATCTGAGGCTTCCATCCAGATGTTGCTCTTGCTGATCTTACTTAAACACGAGTGCTTAAAGTGTTTTGACATCCTGAGCTTACAGTAGTGTGCATCTCCTTTGCTGATCACCATGTCTTCAGTGCCACTTACAGAAGCAATGGCCCCTTTTTAAGTGGCCAAAACTGAATTACATTCAGTTTTGACGGAAAGTGAAGTAACTGATAAAAGGGAAAAATATATAAGGAATGAATCAACTTACTGAAAAAGATAAAGCTGAAATACATCCACCCCCAGTCTTTCTGTGACACTGAATCTTTTTTTGCAGTGATTAGCCAAAATGTGGAAATAAAAGCAAGTAAAAAAAGGCAAAAAAAAGCATGAAAACTAGCAAATCATTTACGTAGATGCAACAATAAACCTAATGCCACCTGCATATTGAACTAAAATACAGTTTTGTTATCAGGGCAAATCGGCCTACGTTCCATGCCAAGTGTGTTTTCTGTTTGGTCTGGCAGAAAAGTGTCTTAAATCTACTGAAGTTACACGAACTACACAGAATCAGTGACATGAAGTCAAGAGCAGAGGCTTAAATGGCAGGACGAGGTGTAAATGGGGCCTTGAGTGCAGAACGGAGTGGATTTCCTGGACCACTGGGGGTCTTCATGCCCTGTGCCTTCTCTTCCACTACACCACTCCCTGCCCTGCACTCCTCACGGCTCCTGCTGCGACACCAGCATAATCCTCTAAACTGACATGTAATCAATACCAGCACAAGATTAAGAAAAACACTATTTAATTCAGCCTCTAAAGACAAGGTTGGTGTCTTTTGGCTGCAGCAAACATCAATAAACCATTAAAAAGGTCACTGCGATTGTAGTACACAGGTAGAGACAGAGTTTAACAAGATGCTTGACAGTGAGTGTGTGTATTTATTAATTTGGCATAAAAAACACACTCATGACAGCATCAGCTACACTGGAAAAAGGCAACAGTAAGGTCAGACCTTCTCATAACCTTGTCATTCGCCACCCAGTGGTGCAGCAGAGTGTGTGGGGGACTGGCGATGTGCCACTGTTTATAACTGTCATGCATTCAATTTATGAGCCACACAATCAATCAATTCTTGTAAATAACTGCCTTACAGTGATTTTTTTTTTTGGATGGGGGGAAAAAAAACAAGCTCGACCCCCTGCAAGTTAAACACCACTAGTCTATTTTTAAACACGACACAGAAAACCTACCCGTGTTCTAAATGACTGCACGTGTGAAGTTTGCGCGTTTATTTCGTACGTGCGTGCAGTTTGTAGAGAAGCGTCATTTAAATATCAAAATCCGTCTATATATCACCATATATAAGAAAATTGAGTGCAGATTTGTAAGCGGGTGTGTTTAATTCTTGTGCACGTGTACCGTATGTGTATTTTCTGTTTGCGTTCCCACCTGGCTGTATGAGTGGTGTGTGTGTGTGGGGTTTGCGTGAGTGTGTCTATATTTCGTGAGCGTGCAAAACGGATGCGCTTCCTTTCGGTGGGCCAGGACTGCCCTGAGCACGCCCGGGGAAAGGAAGCCAGCTCATTTCTGCAGGGCTGGTCTCCTGCGCCGCTCTGATCGACAGATCGTTTTCATAACCACTTGTCTGAGGTCAGAAAACTCGTCTGCTGCAGTCACGCAATCCCCTGCCTGGTGAGCTCCACCACAGCAGTATTACACGGGAAGCTCTTAAAGAGACAGCACCAGCTCTGCCTGCAGCTCTGAGGGACACGTCCTGGCTCCTGCCGGCACCATCACACACCTACCTAAGCTGGGATATTTCACTGCTGTTTGTGGTAACTGTTTCTTCTTGGCCCTGCTTAAAAACAACATCTTTTCCTTTTTCCTCCTTTCTTTGTTACAGTCAGACAGCTCACAGCAGAACCAGGCCTTCAAGGTATCTGCTTCAAAGAGACTTCTGGAAACCCTGTTGAGTTTGTTGAGGGCTTTTTTAAAACAGCAGCATATACAATGCATACCACACATTCCCATATACTGCTACGCTTGGGCTCAAGTACAACAGAAGGCAGACGAGCGTAAACCAGCAATGAAAACCATGCCCACATGGGTGCTGCACTGCAAAACCACAATAATGTTCTAAGTGCCCTAACTTACTTTGACAGAAAGATTTCCCACAGTCGTGTCTGCTGCACATTGCACAGGCTTAATGAACTCCTCTTAACAGTTCCATCCAAACACGCCCCCACGAGCCTCAGCAGCCAGTGCTTTTGCACCCCCCCCGAGTGACGGCACTCACAGACCAGCTATGCAGGTGACCAAAATCCAAACCCTACTGTGCTACCGCATGAGCATCTCCTAGGTAAGAGGTGAGGAGGGAACCCTACAGGTCTGAGTCACATTATCAGGCAGCACTCAGGCCCTGCTGTGTGAGCCACGCCCTTCAGAAACAAACCGAATCAATCCTTCATTTCAAAGCTCACATCTAGGAGCATCCATGTCACGTACACTACACACACACAGTTCGGTCGTCAATCTCCAACTTGGTTTATGGCCTGAGAAATTACAAGGTGGGTCCCATTTTTTAGCTAACATCATGGGTGCATTTTCTAAAGGCCACTGTAACAAGAAGCTATATTTTACATTTCCCACAAAACAAACCTTCTCTTTTGCTTTCTGGCAAAACAATGTCTGCTTTCCAGCTTGCTGACCAGTAGCTTCTGATTCTGAAGAGAGGAGTAATAGAAACCGGTTAGTCAATAAAGGCCACAGTGAACCAGTCAGTGTTTGTGAGCTTCGCACATTGCAAACACTGTGCCAGGTGATTATGGTAACTAACAGGCTTGTTGTTGGTTTGGAACTGTAAGCTGCTTGGGTTGTTTGGTAGAACTGTGGCTCAGCTCCTCAACATGCTTACTGCCGGCTTTCAGTTGCATCCTCCACATCCAACGTCTCCAAACATAGTATTTCTCAGGTCAGACAAGGCTTGTCCTACACATTTCCATATCATCACACCCCAGAATGTATGAAAAGTGTTGTTTTTTCCTGTGGGAACCATAAAATGGTTATTAACCAATTTAACATCTCCATATTTTGTAACAGGACATATGTTTGCATGTATTTTATACATTTCCATGGAAATAAAATATCTGAATTTGAGTTTATCGCCAAAGTGAATACATATGAGAACTTTGACTGCAGATTCATATCAGTGTGTTTAGAACGTGTGCGTGACACTGGTGCATATTCCGCGTTTGTGCAATGTGTTTAAGTGTGTGTGAGTACAAGTTTCGTTTTTGCCAGTTATGGAGCTTTAAAGAATGCATGGCCAGCTCACGTTACACTATGGGAAGACCATTATATGTTGAGAGCTCAGTCTTTCAACTGACAAATGGCAGAAATCCACAACTTTTTAGTCACAATAGATTAATGCATCATTATATTAAATTCAAAAACTCATAAAAAGGTACTAGGAAATGTGTTCAGATGTTTTTTTTTCTAAACTATAGTCCAGAGCTATAAATTAATTAAATGAAATTAAATTAAAAGCAATACAGACAGACATACATTGAACTGATTCGCATGACTTTATTTCTCTGAAAATGTTCAGGAAAAAAAAGACAAAACCAAGCATGTATTTTCTCCTACTTCCTCTTCTCAAGGGCAACTGAATGGTCCTATAGACACCCATAGTAGTGAAGATTTTGCAAATGCTTCAGAATGTTAGTACACTGTTCTAAACATGCAGTGATCAAACAAATTATTATTGAGGAATACTATGTATTATTAGCTTTGGGCTAGAAACAAAAAACTAAACAGTTTATACAACTATCTGCCCACCACCATTGCTATCAACAGTGCATGAGTACTTCCTCATGCATACATATACATATACTTGAGGAATATACATATATACATGCGTCTGTGGGTAGAGTGTATTTTGAGAGAATGTGTGAAAACACAAAAATATAATTTCTTTCAAAGACAGTGGTGGAAAGAAACTGCTGAGGTATCTTTTTTTTTTGGAAGAAGCTGGAGTGGGAAAAAAAGTCAAAAGCCTTAGATGAATAACAAAAGTGCAGCTTCAAAAAACTCTGTCAAAAGTTTGCACACTTATTGTGAGGTGAGAAACAGTGACGCAGTTGTCACCGTGACACACGGGGGTCACTTTCCCTGGCTGACGTATGATCGCGTGCGAGCAGATGGCTGCACCCTGACTCCAGCTGCCCACACAGGCAGCATCCTCTTCTCTATGAATGTCATCTTTAAGCAGATGAGGAAGTGGTACACAGGCTCATATTTTTTGTGGTCCGCAACAGGAATGATGTAATCTGAGACCAGCTTACTAATGTATGTGTTTACAGTTATTGTTGTTATAAACATATTTTGTTTTAGATTCTACCTCCATGCAAACGGATTAAAACACATGTGCGTCTACATGGGATTTGGTGATGAGAAGTCAGACTAGATAAATGTTTGCATGTTCTCACCACACAAATGAGCAGAAAAGCAGCTGATTTCATTTTGCATTCATAGAATATAGTTCTGTTTTTAAGAAATGCCCTCAGTGTAAGCAGGAGGTCCAACTAGAGGCATGGTCTAAGACTTAAAACTCCAAAAAGTGAAACTTGACCCAAATCTCCACGATAAACCGATAAAAGCAGTACATAACTCCCATATGGAACATGTCAACTTTTGTCAAACAGTTCACTCTTATTCAGCTTCTGAAAGCAGAATAAAGAAGCCAGTTACAGCTTTGAGTGTTAAACAGGATAGTTTGCAATAGGAACTGGAAAGCAGAAAGAATCATAGCAGGAAAAACATGCAAATCCACTCTGACAGTTACATTAAAAGCTAAACATTCCTAACTAGGTATTTTATTCTTGGGCCACAGATATGGTAGAACCTGTTGATGCTCACATTATGACATAATGTATTTATAACACATATTTAAATCAATGGATCTGACGACATGACAGGCTAATAGAATTTATATGTTCTTATCTGTAACCTGTAGTTTGATATGCCAAGTGAGGGTTGTAAAAAAGTTAGATATTAGTGCATCTCTCACATGCCTAATTTACACAGATACTATGAGCAAAGTCAACAAGAATCTAGTTTTTTATTCATTTAAAGTCATTTTTAATCAGAATGCAAAATGTCAAGTAGCAAGGGAAATCCGTAATGATGAGCAGATAATATTTTAAGGCATTTTACCCGTGATGGAGATGTTTGACTGGATAGTCCTTATTGGCTTTTTAGGGTTAAACAGAAAAAAAGTGGAGAAGGAAACCACCATTTCATCGGAACCACAGATCAACAAACAGGGTTTTACATATTTTCACAAATGTTATTTCAGTGCAGGTAGCTCTTCTTTGGTATGCGGGTGAGAGTTAAATTTAAGCATTTTCTGTTTTTATTATTACACGACCACATAGATTCTATATGCACAAAACAAGTTGTGGCACTAACTTTGGTTACATGCTGTAACCAAACGTGTTGTGACAGCAAATAATAGTTAAAAGTTTTACCTGGTAGATAAACCATGCAACCCCTATCCAAAGCCTCCTTTATAAATTCAATTAAAAGTGTAACTACTGAGCCAAACCTACAAAGAGTTCATTAATGTCCCCTTGTGGGGACAAAGTACTGATGCCATTAGAAAACAGCCCAGTGCTTTGTAAAAATGGTTGGTAATGGTATTTAAAAGTTATAAGGCATAATCCCAAAGTTCTGACCTCAGCAGATTCAAAACAACTGGCAGAGCTGCCAAATCACCCTCTTTGATTAGCTCCATTTAGCTGCCTTAATCCCAGCACTTCTGGAATAGGGCCTACAGACAGCTGAACTGAAGGCACAAATATAAATTTACAACTTTTTTTTTGCATTACAATCCAGACCGTTTTGATGTCCTGATTTCCACAGTTTGCTCGTTTTTTCCTCACCTCTCCTGCATGTACTGAGGTGCTCCTGCAAAGCCACCCACATGTTCTCCGTGGCAGTTGGCTGTGTGACTCTGCAGCAAGTTACCACTGGCCAGCTCAGCACATATATATTGCATCTCGGGGCCCAAGATCAAGCAAAATGGTTATTCAGGGGCTAAACTGACTCTGCTGCTCTAACTTCACACATAGCTTTAACGTACTAGCCAGACTGGTGCAGCTACACAGAGATTAGCTGGAAGTTCAAAGTGGACCCCAAATGTGTTACAAGATGACACAGACAGAAAATATTCAGTATTTCTCCAGGAAGACTTTACTAACATTATTCTTACAAAACACTGCACAATAGCTGCAGTAGGTCATCACCAGCATACACATGAGACATCATTTGAAATTCTCTGGAAGTTCACAGAAGGGTTATCCAGGCAGGTACTCAAGATCAGTTTTAGGACATCTGTATCTCATATGTTTAAGCTATGGTTTGACAAAATCATAGAAAATACATACTCAGTTACATCCTTGTGTGACAAAACCTTCCAATGCATACAGCATAGTTTAGACAAGAGAATCCATAATTTTAAAACTGCAGAAGGAAGGTCATGCGATTCTCAGGAACTTACTTTCAGCTAAATTTAAATCTTGGTTTAAAACAGCCCCAGGGTACAGAAATCTCAATGCAACAGTTTCCTCAGAGCGCTTCTGTCAAATAAAAGGATTTCTTACAATTGCTGTGGTTCAATTTACACTCACTTCTCAAATTTATACAGCGCAAGGCCAATTGCATCATTTGTTTGAATACTGATTTTCACTTTTTGCTTCCTTTGTGTGAAAATGTGAGGAACAGAAAAAAAAGTTCAGTTATTTGCCTGCCACAGCAATATGATAACAAATACCACCAAATACTTCCCTAAAGAAAAGTATTCTTAATTACAGCTTCTGAACATCAAAAATGTACAGTGTATGACACAAGCTTCTTGAAGTTCCTCATAGTATATATTCCATACTATATAATCCATGGTTACTTTTACTGCCACATAGTGTTTTGTATGTGAAGCCTGAAAAACTGCCCAAATGCATCACAACAGGTACTGGATGACTTTTTACCCCAAAAATGTCTTAATGCTGATGTCAGCTACATTAACTGAATGTGAGATGTACTCAGAGACTGGCTGGGGAAAACACTGTACCAGTCAGTACCACCATACCAGGGTACTAATCCACCCAACTCAAGCTACTTTCTCAGGGGAACATCCTAAGTACAGCATCAGATGGTACTGGGGAGCAGGAAGGCCTGCCAAATACAGACTTCCGCAGGATCAGGGTTGCCTTACAGAAAAATCAACTGAATACTGATTTCCAACCCTTCCCCCATCTCCTGCGCCAGCCTCGCACAGGCAGACTACAGCTGAATACCTGCCCATTGCAGAGGATGTGGAAATGACTTCAGATCTTCAGGGACGTCAAACAATGCGAAGTCATCATCATAACAAAACTCAACATCTGCACCTGAAGGTACTTCGTGTCCTCAAACCACCAAAATCTACTAAAGATTGTCAAGACCTATGTTAACATATTTTATTTTTTTATCATGCATTTATTTGCAGAAAAGAAAAACTCAAGAAAAAAAACACAATAGAAACAACAACACTGGAGATCAAATGGGGAGATCAAAAAACCAAAAAGCTTGTACATGAATCTCCCCTAAACACAAAAAAGACTGCAAAAAGACATCAGTAACTAACAACCTTAGGCAGCCAAATAATGATCTGCTGAGCAAAAATAAATACATATAGTATATATCTTCAAAGAGCAAGGGAGTTTTTCAAGGTCAAGACAGTGGGTCTATAACAGGGAGCTTTTCTTTGTGCAAAACCTATATTGTTTCTGCTAGGTGCTCCAGGTGAGTCAACTTCTATTTCAAACTAAAACCAACTTCTAAACCAAGTTTCTGTGTAAACAAAGTTTAGAAGGGTTCACGTGACAGAGGAAGGCACTTCGACTCAAATTCTGTCAGCAAACTAGGTTTGACCATTAGAAATCATTTGGCGTCTGCTTATAGGTTCTTTTTGTTGAAGACGTTTTTTCCAATCAGTATTCTTAGTAAGAACTCAAATGTGGTAACACTAAATTATCAGAGATAAAATAAATTATTTGTTGGCAGATATTTAGAAAAATGAAAAATTAAAAAATGCTGCTTGCACACATTTGAAAAACCCTGAGCAGTAGACACTACAAATATACACAAATAAAAAATTACTCTTTAACAAGGACAAATTTGAATCTCCCAGTCAGCACTGACTCCCTCAAAACTCGGACTTGTGAGGGAAACCATCGAGGCCAAAAATCCCTTTAAATGAGCTACAGAGGTCACCAGCTGAAAATGGAGGACAGGCGCTCTAGTTCACAATATCAAGAGGAGCGCATAGAACTGGCCTGGATGGGAGGGTGACAAGAAAGAAGCGATTACTGAAAAAAAAATTAGATCAAAGGCATAAGTGGAGTTTGTCAGAAAGCATGAGAATATTCTGTGGTCAGATGAGACCAAGATAGTGCTTTTTGTCCAAAACTCAAAATATGTGTCACAAAGCTAACACAGCCTCAAGAAACACCTACAGTGAAGTGTGGTGTTGGCAGGATTTTGTTGTGGGGATGCTTTTTGACAGCAGGGACAGGACATCTTGTCAAAATTAAAGGATGGAGCAAAACACAGAGAAATACTACAAGAGAACCTGCTTCAGGCTACTGAGAAATTGAGGCTTGGGTAAAAGTTCACCTTTCAGCAGAACAAAAATCCCAAACACAAGGGCAAAGCAACACTGGAGCAGCTGAAAAACAAAAAAGATGACTGTCCAACACTGGCTCAGTCAAAGTTCTGACCTCAGTCCCAATGAGAATCTGTCCAACCAACCTGAGCACCAAGTGAAGATTTGCCAAGATGAATGAGAAAATTAACTTCCAAATGTTATTGCAGAAAACGTGGCCCTAGTAAACATTAACGTGTGGGATCTGAATACTTATGCAAGCAGCATATTTCCACACATCCAGTAACATATTATCATTAACTGCTTCTGCCTGAGGAAGGACAATGCAGGCCAGAGCCTATCCCAGAATCACAGGGCGCTAGGCTATGAAATAAGCTCTGGAAGGGATGCTAATCCATCGCAGTAGTACAGTTCAGTTTTCCATTTACTTGAAAAATATCTGCACGTAAGTAACATTTTAGTACTGACAATTTAGTGTTAAACCATACATATGAGTTCACAATAAAAATATTGAAGAGAAAAATACGTGGAAGTATAATGTGTAATACAGGCAACATTTATAACTTTCAAAGAGTTTGAATACCTTTGCAAGGCTCAATATTTGCACCTGTTCATTTCTGTCCCTTTCTAAAAATATGGACACAGTGATGTTTGTTATTCTATCTAGTTATAAAACAGCTAATTATTCTGACAAACTGAGCAAGAGACAGTGTTGATACTGTAAGTGTAAGAACTGGAACACAAATGAGAGGACACTGTAAGTCAGCAAATTATGCTGAGAAATAAAGTTATGAGAAAGATAAATACTGAAAGTAAAAGACAGCAGCAATAAGTTATTACTAACACACTATGTGCAGGTAACATGGGTAATTTCAAACAGTGTATTTTGGGAATTAATCTTTTCAATAATGTTTTCATAATTTTTAGTATTACATGTCTTGTATATAAATGATATGCACCTGAATAAAATAGTTTAGGGAGGTCATGTTCTGCAAAAATTCACCTGGCTTAGTAAAATCAATTAAAGTTAAATGATCTCAAAAGTGACACAGAACTTTAAACAGTGTCATTCACTAGTTTTTATTTTTGTTTGCATTTCATTTTAGTCGCTGTCTGGAGTCCTGTCACTCCTTACCTTCCTGATGCATTTTGCAGATTGTCTTTATAAAAACCCTGTATATATAGTGAGTATGAAGTATAAGGCATAAAACTATATAAGTACTCATGTATATTGCATTATATATATTGTGTGATTTAAGCAGCTTGAGGTTTCAGGGGGTCAATGCAGTTTTGCGGTTAAAAAATAGGTACTGGACAGAGCACTTGAAATTGGACTGGTGTCCCATCCAAGATGAACCCGCCTCACCTTGGTTCCCTGCGTTTCCTGCACTGGCTCTGGGCCATCACAGCCCTAACTTGAACAAGCGGTTACCGACAGTGAGCACTTCACATTACCTTAGCATACAAAATAACACAGTCCTGTATGGGCATAAATCGGGATAAGCTTGAAGGCAGAACGACAAACAATCTTTCTGCTCCATCTCTCAATGGCTCAAGGCAGGTCACGGCAGATTATAATAACAAAATTATTACAGGCAGAAGAATGGCTTCTTACACCACAGGACAACTACCCAATGTGACACAATTGAGTGAAAAAAAAAAGATTCTTTTGTAATTATTGTTTGCTGTAAAAATCAAACAAACTCTGGTATTCAAATGACAAGTCCAAAATATTGGAATATCACCCTCTCATATGCACCTGCCTATCAAAACCAGTTGCTATTCAGCAGCGTAACTGATACACACTTAATAGACACAGTCAACGGGGTAGTTTGGCCTGTACACGGGCTGTCCAACAACAGAGGAGTCGCTCGCCCCCCCTTTGAGAAAGGCATGTTGTGTGAGCCACCCTGGAAGGAACCAGTTCAGTGCTAACCCTGGGGAGTATGGATGGTACGGTGATCAAAAACTATATTTGACAAAGTTTAGAGAAACGTGAGCCAGAGAGACACACACCATTCAAATGGGATGTGGAAACTCCCTCACTAAACTGAAGTCTCACTCATTTCACCAACTTCGCCTTCCAGAAATTGCACAGTTGCTCAGGAAATCTGGGAATATGACTGTTGATGTGCCTCCTACCACTCCATACACATTTATTCATTCAGCAGTTGTTTTTCTCCAAAGTGATGTACAGCTCAGGGTATACAAAAGCAGTAAACCCCTCCTCCCGAACCGCCGCAAGAACTCTCAGTATTGTCAATAATTTCACTGTAAATTTCTGAGGTTTTCCTAGTACTTACAAAGTCAGATTAAGCATCTACTTATAATGATAATTTAAAAATGAAATTGTGTTAAGGTTTCTGTTAGTGTTTATGCTGCCAAATTCTAACAGACTGCTTCCGACAGAACTGCAGTGAAGTACCTTATATGCATCCCTTTTCGCATCTTTGTCTGAAGCGGCTATAAATAATTTGAGACACAGCAGACGAGGAAAAACCCCAGGACTGCAGACAACAAGCCAAGACATATTAAATGTGACTGAAGCAACTTGGTATAAATTTCCAGGTTTTGGTGAGTTGAAGAACAATGCTGTAAAAAGTAATGGTGCAGAAGCAATACAGTATCCAACCGTGGTAAAATTGCTTTTACTATAAAATCCAAATATGTGTGTGCACATTATTATGCATAAAAGCTATCACAAGCAGGGTATCTTCCCATTTCAGTAGGTAACAGTAATTAAGACCAGAACCGGTAGCCCTCTGAAATCATGAAGCCCCTTGATCCAACAAAGTGTACTCACATCTCGGTAAATAATATTAATCATTAAATAAATTACAGCCGTGACACAACTACTTTGTGTTAAACTTGTTTGGTTGCAAAAGTACCAACACTAGATCGTGACTGTAAAGTGCCAACAAAATGACAAGAATGAAACAAGACAGACAAGTCCTGGCAGCCACATCAAAACAAATGGTTTTCAATCAGGATTTATCATTACTTGGTCGATAATTATTACTTATGTCAGGAGTGCTTTATAGTAGCTTTTAACAGATGTGTAGCAACTAAGAGAAATCCAACCTCTACACTGGGACACACCACTAACTACTGTTCAGTAAATGTTTACTACACATCATGATAAATTAAACATTTTATCCTAGCAAACCTTTTCACGTGATCCTGAAACAGCGCAGCGAAACATAATAATCGTCCCTACTGTTTACTACAAACTCCAAACTGATTAAAAGAGCTCTTGCCCTGATGGCACTAAATCCTTTGAGCTTTGCGATGATGCATAAGAATAATTAATTACTAATTAACTGACAATTACTAAATAATATTCTGCAACAAAACCCATCTTTCTGTACAAATAAACAGCCAAATGAGGGAACTAGAGGAAACCTGTCCCTCGCATGTTGCTCTGAGACATTCTGTAAGTAGGATTACATTTTTTTGCAGTAAAAATAAGAAGCAAAGATGATAACAATCTAAGTTGCAGTAGAACTCATTCCTGACTCACTGTGCTCTCATGAAGATATGGATCCAAACTCTCTCCTTTGGCACAGGGAATTAAAATTTGGTTTGCTAGTAACCCATCTTTTCATTTAAAAAAAAAACTGCTGAAAACTTCAAAAAAGGACACACGTGTTGATCAGAAGGTTCTAAACTTTTTCCTTCATGGACAGACATCTGAGAAATGATGGACAGAGATGCTGATAAAGAGAAAAATGTCTCAGGCAAACCCACTGACTACATTTATCTGTTGCCTGCAAACAACGAGAGTTTAGAGAACACAGAAGTACAATAATAGCTCAACGCATTTTGGGAATTTGTGATATTCTGGCTTTTGTTCATCTTTATACAGTATATAAAGTTAAACCTGTAATAGCAGCTAGAAGTTGATTAACTGTTTGCTGCAGTTAGTCACCTCAAGCACTCAGAATCAGTGCAGCAAATGACAAACTCTTGAACCCAAAGCGGTCTGTTTGACCTCAGAACTGGAAAGTCACACAAACAGGCTGGCAAAAGGGTCCCTACCGTGGAAGAAGCTCTTCACCCTGAGGTAGCTGACACTGAGCCTCAGTACAGACAGCTTGTCCAGCTTGGAGATGACTTCTGGGGAGAAGGGCAGAAGGCTGGCCAGGCGATCCAGCTCCGCATTCAGCCTGTCACGGTGCCTCTTTGACGGGTTTGACTTCTGGGACACCCCTGCAGGCTTCCTGCTAATACAGCACAGGACAGAGTTCACGACATTATGCACACCACCAAAGCTCTGATTGCTGAAGAACCGGAGCATAAACCCACAACAGTGAGTCAAACAGGTTTTATGTCACTTTAATTTTGTACTCCACACAGTAATTATAGAGGAAGAGGCCAAAAAGCAAGCATACTACCCCATTAAAGAAATGGCTGAATCATTTGTATAATGCTTTCTATTTCTCGTAAATGACCTGTTCTGCAGAAAACAGGCTTACTTTAAAAAAAAACACATCATTTAGGTGTTACAGCTCTCAATCTCGAGAACCACATAGTTAATTCTCTATTTAAGTTGACAGAAGAGTATTAGAAACTGCAATTATGTATGGTTATACCTAAAACTGTTTAGTCAAAGATGTTGCCATGGTGACTCAGATCAAATCCCCTCATTACAGGTACATCAGCACATTCCTTCCTGGGACTGGAACTAACAACCTTCAGGTTACAAATTGTGCCTTTAACTGGGTGCAAGGCCTTTCACATGAGCCTTCAGCAGAGAAGTACAACCTAATCTGCTTCTGTGTGAGATGTGCTGCCAGGGCACCTGTAAAGCAGATATGAAAGTGACTGTGCCCTGCAACAGGCACGTCTTCTAAGCAAATCAATAGCGCAGACGGGCTGTAAGGAAACTTGACACCGTCAATGTGTGAACCTGCACAGAGGCAATGCCTCAGTGCTTTTAGTGCCTGATCAGTCAGCTGTTTTTTATTCCTGGAACTGATGTTTTGTTTTTTTGACACAACACCAGCACTTCTCTTTAAATAAACCAGGAGTGTGAAGTCTGTGCACTAGCTGAGTAGTCCTGGCCATCTCCACGTCATCTTATGCTTTATCTTCACGTTCGAGTCTGAACCTCATTTAACATCAGGCTGGTTGTAAAAATGACAAGTTAATGAAAGCAGCTGCTGTCAATAATTTTCAATGTATGCGTGTACATAAAACCTGTATCTAATATATGAGTACAATTTTTCACTGTGTAAGGAAAAAAACGTGATAAATTATCAACTCGGTGCCAAAAATGATGTTCCTTTCAAAGCAAAGAACCACACTTGCATTAAAGTTGTGTGTTTTGGAATTGACAGTTTATTAGTTGCTTCCCTTTAAGAAATGAAAGCTCCAAGAAATACTGACGTGTGTCAAACTGCAAAAAATGCTCTCATGTCAGTTGTACAGTTTGTGACATGTTCCTTTTATAATTAAAAGCATGTATGTTGGCTGTTTGGAAGCTGGAGGTCATGGACGGGTTAAGGACGTGAGTATGGAACCTTAAAGTTGCCCTGTCAAACCTGACATCTTGCTGCTACTGCTGTTGCTGCAGTGCCCTTAAGTATGCTGCCTGGCCCTGAATGACCCCAGTGACATGGCCACTACAATGAAAGGAGTAAAACCGTTATTCTGAACAAGCATTTCTTCTCTGAGATTGAATGAAATACATATGAGAACCAACTTAACTGTTTCTGGACGGGTTTGCGCCTCTTCCTGCCGGCGTACAGACACTCTCCCGGGGGGATCATGGTCCTTCTGTCCGTCCAGGTGCAGCAGCGCAGGAGCGTCTCCAGAAACACACAAACACACCCCTTTTCTGCCCAAACCCACGCCGCGCGCTCCTCAGCCGCCTACACGCTGACACCCCACAGATCTTAAAACGGACACTGTCGGGTCCTCATCTCACCGCACTTCTCCGGAACAAAAAAAGACAAGTTTAAAGCATCGCGATCGCAGATGCGAGCCTGTTTGTACGGTGGGTCACCTGCGCGGAGCGGCCTTTGTTCTTCACACCTGTCGACCCATGGAAAACTGTCATGACGCGTGACAGTGATTCCCACAGTCGTTCTTTACGCAGAAGTACTATATTTAAAATGATAAAACATCGCTCGTGATGTAGGCCAGATGCTGCAACCTCTGCTGCACGCGCCCTACACGTTATAGTGACACTTACCTAAACGTGTGCCACAGCATGCAAATGTCAGTGCCCGTTTTTAATAGTACAAATCAATGTGGTAAGAAAAAAATTACTGACTATAACAATGTAATTGCATATCTTGACAAGCAGCCCAATTTGCCAGTGACAGAGTAAAAACACAGTGAACGCGACTTGTGCCGTTTTCTGTCAGGATGCGAGGCTGCGGTTCATGTTTTATAGCCACCCGGCTCGCGCGCAACTTCCTCATGTTTCAGGCGGCTGGCTGCTCGCGAGGACAGCGCGGGCTCTTCGCACGCGATTCCAGCAGACTCGCGGGACCGCGCGCGCGCGCTCGGACACAGAGGGGAGGGGAGGGGAGGGGAGGGGAGGGGAGCGCGAGCGCGCGAGCAACTCTGTGTGTGTGTGTGTGTGTGTGTGTGTGTGTGTGTGTGTGTGTGTGTGTGTGTGTGTGTGTGGGCTTTTACACAAATGGCCAATGTGAAAATAGTGCAAAGGAAAAAACAGTTTGCCCATCAAAGAAAAAAAGCGCTGGGCTGCATTTTTTTACTCTGCACCTTAAAGAAGAAGTTTTTACTCTTTTCCTTTCTTGTCTGAATACAAGACGTCTGATAGGAGCTTTGTTTGTTTGTTCGTTTGTTTAGCGCTGCCTTCTTTCAGCCATAAACGCGACTAAATGACATTATAACATCACTGTTACTTGAAGAAACATGTTTGCTGTTAAAATAGATTGTTCTTAATACATTTACTGAATGTAAGTTTGATGATTCATTTTGCTTGTTTTGATGTTTTCCAGGCGCTTTTCTGCTTTACTGTCGATCTTTGCTCGGCTCTGCGGCGCCAAAAAATATGACCCTTTTCCTGCATTTAAATGCGACTTCTTTCAAAGCTGAAATAACGTAAAAACCACAACCATGTGGCCGATCCACACAAATTAGAATTGCTGTAGTTATTTGATGCTATTTCTCTCGTAATGTATTTTTAGACATTCATTGTTTTTAATGAAGGCGCACATGAAAGGACGTTTTATTTCGCCTGTTTACAGTCCCTGTGAAAACAGACTTACTGTGAAAAATATCATTTATCGACTGTTGTCAGTATACTAGAAATATCAGTGATTTGTATGGTTCGCTGTAGTTCGACAACCTGTCTCCATTAAGCGAACATTATGGCAAATATTTGCAATAAGTTTTATGCACTGTACTTACAAATGAATGATATTTCCTTTTATGGAATCGTTGTCAAAATATGTTAAATATATGACATTTTTGCAGCCACTTAGCCTTTAGGTTTTCTTTATACCTGCAGGGAGAACCGTTTTGCTTCTCACAGCAAAACTGATTGAAAAATTAACATTAACAGCACGTGCATAAATATTCTGATGAAATAAAAACTACACATTTAGTTTTGAACACGTTCAAAATGTTCTAAAAGTGACTTTTTTTGATCTGTTGGTACCCCCCCCCAACAAGTTAGTGGAAAATCCATTTAATGATTTAAAGAGGATCGATTAGGGAGAAACACGTGCAATGATGCTGAAGGGTGGATTTGCTGTAAAAATAAAGTCTGAACTTCCTGCCGAGGGTTACGTTTCCCGCTTTTCCAGGAGGTGGAATTAACTTTCTGCTCGCAGGACAGGTGTGGATCAGGTGTGGACTGTAAGCCCCCCAGGACGCGGGAGCAGCAGCACGCGCTGGAGCCCTCGGGAAAACGACACAGAAAACAGGTGTGCATCTCAGTCCGTCCAGAAGGTTCGCGGGCTGAAAAGGGAGCGCTGAGACGCGAGTGACTCAGGTTTGTTCCTCAGTCGCTCGGCAGCAGATGAACCTCCAGGATAAAGCCGTTTCTGCGGCCGCTTCACTTCTTTCCAGGTTTAAAGCTGCAGCCAGTTTCGCCTCCGCACTTTCGTGAGAGTCTAAAACTGAGGCTCGTCTAAATCGAACGTACTTTAAATCGCATTAATACGTTTAATTTAACAGTTAAAAAAACCGTGCTATATGTGCGGGTTTTGACCCGAGCGTGGAGGTCTTCAGAGTAAAGCGTGGTGAAGTACAGTAAAGAGCCGCCGTATCAAAACCCTGATCGACCCCCTGATGTTGACAGATAACCGGTACCCAAGCGGCACGAAGGTGGTCGCAGCCTAGAAAATACCTACGAACATGCAAATGACGTTTATTTTATGTTCTGGGTCGGGTGGTGCCCCCTGCATTGATCTGACAATATAATAAAAAAACGAACGGTAAAACATATGCAAACAAGAAAATTGTTTAAACAAAAGTGCTGCTTTCGTGTGACGAGCAGCGGGATGAGAACCAGGTGGAGGGCGTTGGTTCCACATCCTGTGTGACTCAGATTCTTTTGACCGCGACTTCAGTGGTCAACGTTGTTTCGGAACCGCAAAAACGCTGGAATAAAATAGTCAGTCAGGCAATATTACTCAACTAAGCTATTTGGCGTCAAATTATCCTTCTGTTATTCTACTGTAAGAATTAAAATCCAATTCCTATTAAAATGTGCGCGTTTGATGAAATCATGATGAAAGCATTGGGGGGGGAAAAAAAAGAGGAACGTCCATATAACTGACAAATATGCAAATTAACTACCAACGTAGCCGTTACAGTGGCTCCCTGAGGGCTAAATGAGACAATACGGTGTTCCGTTTGCAGAAGTCGCCCCCTAGCGGCCACTAAAAGCCATAAGGAACTCACCGCCGTAACCGTACTAGTAACTCTAAAAATGTCGGATAACTTTTAGCTCAACCACAATATAGTCCGAGTTCAAGGAGTTAAAAATCCATCCAATAACCACTTTGTCCTTGGAGGGTGAGGGTGGTCTGAACCTCATCCTCGAATCACTGCAGACTGAGGAACACCTGCCCATCACAGAACAGCCACACAGCAGGCAGTTTGCAGCAACCACTTAACGAACATTTGGACTGTGGGAGGAAACCAGAGCAACTGGTGGGGGGGCACCTCAGATGGGGCAATATGCAACGTCCACACAAACTGAGCCAGGCTGGGCTGTTCAGCTGTGGAAGCCATTGGCATTCAAATTTCAGTTCTTGCCCGATACGAAAAAAAGCAGGCAAAATAAGCCAACACTCCCCCCAGCTGCATCCAGTCCTGCAGGAAGCCTGAATTTTTTCCATAAATCTCATCTATTTTTACCTGCTAGTTAAGTAAAACACAATTAAATCTAAAAGTGGCAAACACCCATGATTATGCAAAAAATAATTTATTCCATTAATGTGTTTTCAAATAGGGAGGCAATATCGAACAGGGCCAACAGTCCATGCTGTGTGTTGCACTCCTGTCTGCCAAAGTGAATTTCAGTGTAAACATGCAGCCCAGTTCAGTCTTCAAGCACGTAATTGGGGTTGACGACTAGAAAGGGGTCGTCTTCGGCAACAGGCTCCTCCCCCTCCCGACACCCTTTGCTCAGGCCGGTTTTGCTCAGCTCGATGATAACGTGGTCCTGAGCGGGAAGAAAGTGGGGGGGGGGGGGTGAACAAAGTCTACATTACACTCACTCCACCATGAATATACAGGCCCCCCCCCCCCCCCCCAAACAAACACACACTAAGTTGTTGTTACTCAAACATGAAAAATGATCCCCACACTTGATCATAACTCCGCAAAGGCTGCGAGATCATTTCACCAGGGTCTCAAAACTGGAGGGGCACCTGTACATAGACAATGAGGTTTTAGTTTAGGAGGTGGTGGAACTGGGTTCCATCAGAGACACTTACAAAGTGGGTTAAACGGTGAAGCACCTTTTCTATTAGAGTTTTCTTGGCTATAAGTTCGTCTTCAGACTCAATTTCGCTTTCTATCTCGTTCAGGTACCAGTTGATCAGCTTGCTTCTCTTCACAGACAACATGTCGCTTGCTGCAGTGACACCGTTTAACCGCAGCAAGTTGGCAAAATTAAAACACAAAAATATTTTTCAGCAAATGACTTAAAATTATGCATTAAATCTGACTTAAATGTGGTTTAAACACCACCCCTACAGTATAGAAACCCATCATTAACACCAACACTTCATTGCTTGTGCATTTTCTACTGTGGGACACAGTTGGGCCATTAGCTGAGGCTCTAGAGTCACATTCAAAGCAGCAGAAGCTCAGAAATACCCACATTCCTCCATCTTCTGCAAGTGCAGCACCAGCAGGTTGGAGACCCTTTTGTACTCAGCAAAGGACATCTTCATGGGGGGTCTGGCTGGAACACGCGGGTCGGTTGCCCCCACTGGTGCTGCCGTTCCCCCCTGTTCGCCACCAGCGTGGTTCACCTTGTCACCTGTCCTGGAATCTTGATCTGGACAGAGTGGCACCTCCCTCAGCATAGTGCTGAACAGCTCATCACTTTCTAACAGACAGCTTCACAATTGTTTAGCAGGTTAGCAATTCTTGAGCCCACAGACCATGGTTGGTTTGTGCCACTCAGAACACCTTTTAGAACCAACGAACACGTAAACTCCACACAGGGTGGGATTTGAACCCATGTCCAAAAACACAGCCCAGGAGCCGTGAATGTAAGTTATATTCTCTTTATACAGGAACACTTGTGACAATGTAGTGAATTTACACAAGACGCAGTGTGAATAAACGCGGGCAGAGCAGTGGACCGACCTACCGATCGTGTCGCCGTCGTCCTGCCCCCCTTCAAAGCTGACGTCCGGCGAGTCGACACGAATAATGGACTTGTTCAGCAGTCTGAAGGCCTCCTTCACATGCTTGGGTTGCACCTTGGAATAGCCGAGATGGCAGTCTCACACTCTCTCTCACTCACACACACCCCACTGAGGGGCCTCACCTCCTCAGAGCAGGACATGCGGGCCATGGCCTCAGACAGCCGCAACATGCTCTCCAGCTGCCGCACGGTGATGCGCCAGGCAGACTTGCTGCCCCCGCTGGTGTCCCTCTGCCGCAGATGTTTGTACTGCTCCACCACGAACTCCTCAGCCTCCTTGGTGAACTGGGCCCAAGGTGACAACCAGAGCAGACAGAGGGAGCCAGAAGACCAGGGTCAGCAGCCTGTCAAAGCTCAGCTGCAGGGGACAGATTCCTGCTCCTCAAGCAATTCAGAAGCTGCATTAAGTATGGAGTCAGTTAAAAAAAAAAAAAAAATACAAAATACACATATTAAAATGTGTTGCTTTTATACCAAATGGTTATTGCTAAATAGAGTGTTACAGTAACACTTAGCCACTTTTTCCAGGTTAAAAACAGAGTAATGTAAAAGTGACATTTGTAACACACACACACACACACACACACACACACACACACACACACACACACACACCTATTAGGTTTTATGCTGGAATCTGACCCTTGCTGGTAAACTTGTGGTCCCTCTGTTGACCCTGATGGTGACAGGAATGATGAGCAGTTGACAGTTGTGATCTGAGCTGTGGTCACTGAGCTGTGTGTCGTTACCCCCCCCCCCATCAAGTCATACCAGAAACCTCAGAGCTGCAATATTTCGTCAGGGAAGAAATGTTTACCACCAACCATGAAACATCACACTAAACTGCAACTAAACACTGAAAAAGCCGTTTTCCGTCACGTGACAATGAAACTGCACAACAGCATCGCATGAGCAAATCTAATAAGATTTTTTGTATTTACAGGTTAAAAATGTTAAGAACCTCAGAAGCCATGTAGTCAAAATTTAAATAAGAGTTTGCAAAAAGAAAAGATCCTGAAAACCGTCCCATAATTTTCAGAAGCAGCTCATGCAGTTCATACAAACCGTCTGGTTATGCGTGACTTCTGGACAGTTCTGAGCAAAACTAGTCAAGTTTGTGTAAAAAGTGTTACTCACTTCTGCCTCTGAATTACGATGGAAGTTGTCATCAACATTCTAATTTTTCATTCATTCCTCTCCCCTCATCACCACATGACTTCATAAAAAGGCCATTTCTCAGGCGCAAGACAAGGAGTTCACAACTTATTTGTCAAACTTCCAGTTTTATGGATTTTCAGATGAGGAATTGGTGGAACTGGAAAATCTGTGCTGGTGACGTTAGGAAGACGACCAGTAAAGACGAGCACGTCAGAGGATCTGCAGCCAAGCCAGGTACCTCCTGAAGGTCTGCCACCTGCATCCAGGTCCCTCAGGACAAGTCTGCACCTCGATTTATTGTTAGTAAAGTACGACGATGCTGGTTGGGTGTAGAGTGAGACACTCATTCAGATGATGTAGACCACACACACAAAATTTTAACTCCTAAAAATGACAACTGAGCCAGAGTAGCTCAGCCCTGGTTCCCGTCATGTAGCTGACGAAACGGCGCAGATTCCACCTGATTTCTTTAGCAGCCCTTTAGATGATAAAAATAATCTTATTAAAAGTGTCATTAGCAGCAGCGCACGTGTCAGGTGGTTTGTTCAGTCCAAAATATTGGAATAAGTCTTAACTCCTGCCATACGGTGGGGTGTATTGTGACAAATTGGGGTCAGATCACAGGGTTAGAGGTTGATACACGTGTGCTAAATGCACTAAAAGCCTTCTGAGAACTTGGCCTTGAAGACCAACCAGCGTACTGACCAGAAAGCAGCAGGACAACATCTGAGTGCTTTGGAGGAGGAGGCTGCTCACCTTTGGCTGGAACTGCCGAGCAAAGAGGATGTACCTCTGGATCTCCTCGGCGCTGTAAACCCTCTCCACTGGCCGAGCGTTTCTCACGTGGAGGTCAATGATGCACCGGGCGATGGCGTAATCCGTCACCTGACGGTGGGACTCGCATGGACTCATTGGGCCATTTCATTACTCAGTCCAAACCACACAAGTATTCAACCCAGACTGCAGTTGATGTTAATCACAAGAGCTGTGGATTAAAGGCGGCACTTCAAGCCAAGTCTGAGATCATATCCAGCTGCCTACAGCAGCTTAAGCAGCACATTCAGAGATGTATAAATGTCCATTGCAGTACTGCGCTCTGGGCTGTGAAGCTGATCTTTAAGAGTTTTGCTTCAAATTATGCAGGTAGACAGATTCTGTGTCAAGATGTGACCGATTTGGAGACAAAACTAGCTGGAAAACTATGGATGGATGTTAAGTTTTTGTGCAGACTCATGTTAGGTTCAGTTTCAAGGTCCCTCAAACCTCAGAGGACACCGACTTGGTGCTACTGAAGGTAAAAAGTCCAAAACGAATGAAAACTTGGCTGAGAAAGTTAAACACCTCCAACATGTCATCATACGGGTTAAGTTGGATTGAAGCTCCTCTTACCTCATTGCACTCATCCACCAAAATGAAAAACAGATCAAATCTGGACATAATGGGAGCCGACATGTTCACATTCTGCTTCAAGGACTTTGAGCGGTTGTATCTTCCATCGATGGGGTTGGCAGCTGCCAGGATGGATGTGCGGGCGTTCAGAGAAGCCTTTGCAGACAATCAGCAAAGCAAACAGATATAAAATCCAAGTGTGAAAACTGATTTCTGGGCTTTATCTTGGCTCCTCTGCATCTCCAGCTGGATCACCTTTACTCCAGCCTTGGTGATGGAGATGGTCTGCTGCTCCATGGCTTCGTGGATGGCCACCTGATCTTTGAGGTCCATCTTGTCGAACTCGTCGATGCAGCACACACCCTGAGAACAGACATGACAGTGTGCCCACAGTGTGGGTGGCTCTGTTGTCATTCAGGGGTCAATGGGGGGGGGGGGGGGGAAAAAAAAAAAAAAAAAAATAATCACATTGTCAGCCAGCATAAGGGCACCAGCCTCNGGGGGGGGGGGGGGGGGGAAGAAAAAATAAATAAATAAAATAATCACATTGTCAGCCAGCATAAGGGCACCAGCCTCGATGACAAACTCGTGTGACTCCTCATCCTTCACCACAGCTGCTGTGAGCCCGGCTGCACTGCTGGCCTTCCCGCTGGTGTAGACGGCCCGTGGGGCAAAGTCCTCCACATGTCTGCAGGAGGGGACAGGGTTGCATCAGAGGGGTAGCAGAAGATCAACCCCCCCCACGAACACAAGTGGACCAAGCAGCAGGACTCAATTTTTCCCCCCTATCTGTGTTGAAGATGAATTTCAGTAGGTTTGTTCTAAGCTACTCGCTGGTACAAACCTATCATAGACAGCAGGGCAATTTTACTAAAGGGTGAGGGCTTCAAATCCAGGTCCACCTGACTGAGGCAGTGGCACCAACCACAAAACCACCTGCTGCTCGGAACACGGAAGCTGCAAAGTTTCAGTTCCTCACTGGGGGGAAATCCAGCTGTTTAGATCAGGGTTGGTTGATGGGGTACAGACTGGCAGAACCAGTGGTTCTTAACCTTGGTCCAGGGTGCTGCTGAGTGGTCCTGACCAAAATATTCTCCTCATGTTTTAAAAAAAAAAAAAAAAAAAAAAAAAAAAAAAAAAACCTAAAACTCCAGTTTCCAATTATTCTTAAGGATTCAGTGTTGAATAATGCAGGTTGAAACAGATAAAAACTGATGCTCCTGAATGAAGAAATTCTGAGAAATCGTGAAATTCCACAGGAGGAATCAGTAAATGACCTTCAGCAGTCTCACGTTAGCTTATTTCACTGCAGTTATATTTAAAAGTTACAACTTGTGACCAACTTCACACAAAAACACAGTCTCATACAGCTGCCATTTTGCCAAAGAGAAGAACCAACCACAGATGGCGACTGACATTTGTTGTTTTCCCCGTCACACCCCTACAGGTGTCTTTGAGGAACGTGACCATACTTAAGAAACTGGCTCTTGGAGGTGCTGGGGTCTCCCACGATGCACACGTTGATGTCACCTCGCAGCGAAGTGCCCTCCACGGTGGTCTTCGCCACGCCGCCGAAGAGCATTAGCAAGATTCCTCTCTTGATCTCATCGTTGCCTTCAGGTGGAGAGAAGGAAGGAAGAGTTAAGACACACAAGCCGCACTAAACACGGGAGAGAGGGAAGGTGACTTGCCGTGAATAGTCGGAAAGAGACTGGTGCAAAGGTTGTGGTAGAGGTTCTTATCCTGGCTCATCTCAAACACCTTCTCCCATTCCTGGGTGGTCATCTGGTTCTTCACGCTCTCGGCCGTCTGGTCTTCCTGGCGGAGTTCCTTCCCACCGAACTGCAGGAAAGCCATTCATTCGTCCAGCGGTAAATAGACCCCCACCGATCATCTCCCAGGCCTCTACTCTCCCAACAATTTCACACCAATACAGCCTCATGCTGTCCCTCATCCTTCATCAGGCACCAAGTGATAACTTAGTTCCTTAACTGCTTTTTATCAAGTTCCTGCAAAAAGCAGTAAAACCCTGAGCAACTCGGACAATATCGCAGGCAACATCATCATTAACCAAGACATCCTCGTTCAGGGTAACTGGAAAAGTCAGCAGCTTGGTTCACATCTTTCAGATTCCGCTCAGAAACCTGTCCTGATCTCCAGCACAGAGAAGCCGTGGTCCCTGCGAGTGGGGGGGGCTTACCCGGGGGTTGGTGGGGGCCACGTGGCACACCAGGAAGGCCAGCCTGTAAGACAGTTCTCTCACACCCAACGCCTTCAGACCCTGAACCCCTTCAGCTTCGAATCCCTCCTTGCCGGTTATGCGGCTGCTCGTCTCTGTCCGGGTTCCTGACGACAAGAGGGTGGGTGGGTGGGGAAATCGCTCTGGTTCATTCAGCTTCACACGCAAGTCGGCTCTTGTTCCCAATATTGCTAAGGGTCCCGTTTTTGCCAGTGGCAGGACAAACTCGTCCCACTGTCAAATGAAACTGGTGTCAAGATTCAACTGGAGGGAAAAATTTAACATGACGAAAAAGCTGGTCTGAATGAACTTGGTTTACCGCAGTTCAGCAGGTCGGCAGAGACGAACAATACTATGAAGCGGTACACGGCGACAGGAGAAAACGGCTGAGAACGACCAGGAGGCAGAACTGGGAAGAATCTGCTTGAAACGAGAGCAAAGCCTCTAAACGCTGGGAGAAACCGAGGAAGAAGCTGGGAGATGTTCAAGTGAAATGGCTCACAGCGAGTTCAGCTGCTCTCCACCGGATTTAAATTCTACGTCAGGCGGCTCTTCAACAGCAATTAAAAACAAAATCCCACTAAGGGTGGAAGAAAAGCAAAGTAGCTTCAGCTCAACAAGGACCGTCACGAGGATCACATCTGACACTGGCTCTCCTGCCTATGGGGGGTCCAGAACTGACACTCGGGGGGAGGGGGGGGGTTAGTGGCTTCTCAGTACAACACATCTGTGTGCAGCTACTACTGTTGTGTCACCAACAAAAATGGTGGCATCAGACCATGTGCCAGAGGGTCTGAATGCCCACCTGCCGGCGAAACGCCCAGTAAAAGGCAGGAGCACCCCCACCCCGCTGTGGTACCTGCAATGGCCAGGGCCGACACGTCGGGCACCACGATGAGTGTTCCCGTGAAGTCGCAGCGGTCTCCCGCCTGCGCCGCCTCCACCGCCTCGGCCCTCAGGATCACCTCCAGGCTACGCGGAACGGACCCCCGTGGGAGCTCTGCCTGTATCTCCTGGATCCTCACCTGGGAAGGGGACACATCCACACCCTTTGTCAAGCGCTCGGCGGATCTGGAAACAGGGAAGCAGCACTCGGCTGCTCAGTGACCTCACAGCAGCACCTCTGTCTGCCTCGCTTCTGTATTTATTCACAAACCAGCTCCACCGTGGTCCAGGAGAACCTGCACCTCACGCTTGTACGTCAGTATCCGTGCAGAATGACAACGTGAACCTTAAAACATTCGACTCTTTTCTCCGGAGGGGTTTAGGATGAGAGCCTCGATGGCAGCACTACAGCAAAGGTGGGATTTGAACCAGTGGTAAACTGGGGGGGGGGGTCTCTGTGAGCCAGGAGGAGGAGGGCATAAAGGGTTCGGCAAACAGCCCACCTTCTGGAAGTCGACAAAGCGGGACCTGTTGGTGTCGAGCACAAAGCGGCAGCGGTTGGCACACGCAGGGTTCCTGCAGATGCCCGGCTGCGTGTATCTGAACTGCTGCTCGACGTCTTTGATGACCGACTGGCAGTCGGTACACAGGAAGGTCCCGCTCACCAGCTCAGGGTGCACAGGGTGGGTCCGCACCACCTGGCCACTGATCCGCAGCAGGGTGCCGACGCGGGCTGTGGACAGCTGTCGGATCCTCTCACACACACACACACCAAATGCTGCTGCTGTCAGTTTTCACATCATACACTCTACACTGTTTTCCCGACATTCAAAATGTCAGAAGATGGGTTCATGTATACAAAACTATCCACTTGGCAACTAAGCAGTCGGTCATTTCTACTGGACCTTCATTTTCGCCACCCACAGAAATTTGAGACATCTCACACACACACACACACACACACACACACACACACTTCAGGCAAATTCATTACTTTTGTCGTGATGGAAAGTACGAGAAGGCAACGTAGAACTCCTTGGAAGGTGGCACGTTGCCATGGTCGCAGGCAAAGTGGCGCACAGCCCTGCACAGGTGTGGGAAGACACTTCAAAAAAAGGGAAAAGAAGCTTAAACAAATAAACCCAGAATATCAATATAGACAAAAACCATTTAATTTTTTACTTGCTCTCAAGTCTCATATCGCTCTTTGTTTTACTTTAACATCAATTCAAAATGACAGCAGTGATTTTCCCCACTTTCCTCCTCAGCAGCTTTACAACCTTCAGGTCACACCGCTGCCCCCCGCAGGATTCGGCGAGGTGGGCTCTTATCAATAAAAACAAAACCGCCGTGACTGCTTTATACTCAAACAGCGGTTTGTGTTCGTTTATCCAACTACCAGGTGTTTGTTTTTAACCACTTCTACACCTGGGCAAACGTCACTGGAACCCTTCAGGCTCAAACGCAAGTCTTCCGAGCGGGAGGCGGGGCTTCTAACCATGTGGTCACCTCTGTCACACGTTCCCGGAGAAACACCGCTGCGGGGGACCTGCTGAACTCACCGGTGGAACTCCTCCTGTATAGTGGTGGCCAGCTGCTGGCTGTAGCGCTCCACGTCGCCGAAGTCCACGGTCAGCGTGTTCCTTTCGGGCCGGATCAGCTCCGCGGCGCCCGGCAGGTAGAGCGGCTCCCCGCGCTGGTCCTGGAAGCTGCGGGTTCGAGGAGAGCGAGGAGCGGCATGAAGAAGAAGCCACGCCGGGGCTGAGGGACCGCCGGCCGGCCGGGCCGCACTTACTCCTGCAGGAACTCCAGGAAGAGCTTCTGGCACTTCTCGGCCACCTCGTCGCTCACCTGCCGGCCCGCCGAGCCGCCCGCAGCCTCCATCGCCGAGCGACAGCGAAGCGGACCGAGCCGCTCCCGTGACTTTTATCCACGTTTCACTTTTGACCTCCGTTGCCAGGTGACCGGCGTGACCCCCGTGGGTCTAATTCTGCCGCAGCCGCCCGTTAAACTTCATTATTGCAGTAACACGGAGTTAATTCCTCATTATTACATTATTAATTACACGTTATTAATTTTAATACTCATTACTGGTAATAAACTATTTTATTTACTCTGTTTGCAATATTCATTCGGATGTATTTTCCAAAGCAGTTTAAAGACGGAAGAGAGTGAGCAGTACAAGAACCTCCAGTAACGTCCATGAAATACAGGGGCTCCTTGTTGTAAATGTCTGTATTTATTTGACAAATGTCACCGGCTGTTATTTCAACACCTTTGCTGGTGTGTGACGACAGAGTTACACACAGGTGTGTAAAACATTCTTCTGAAGGTCTTGTGTGAGCCTTCGTTTCGTGTTTTCTGCGGTGACAGGAGTGGTCCCGGCCCGTGGCGCCTCGGGGTGACGGGTTACCCTCAAGTACGGCAAGGAAGACAGAAGAAAACACGCTCAGTTACTTCAGCTCCTCGTATCGTGTCCAGTTGCTCCCCCGCTGGCATCTGTGCCTCTGTCTGCGTGTCACGTTCCACTTAAATCTTCTGCCACACGTATATTTGTGAGGTAAAACCATAAAGTTGTCGTTTTTTTTTTTTTTTCGAGGTGAAAACTATTCATTTCTGTTCAGCGTGGGACCTAAAAAAATCTTTGCTGCTTTATTTTTGTTCCCTAAATCTGTACATTGAGGCCCAAACGCTGAAGTGCATTTTTTTTAAAGTTTCCCAAAAACAGGGGCGAATAAGTTTCACAGATGATGCACGAGAACCATGCGGGGGGCGTATTAAAGCAGACGTTCCAAATCAGTCTGTGTTTAAAGATTGTTTGCTGGAAATCTGCTCACCAGGTGATTTGCAGTCGGTGAGGAACCTAACAGTTTGGGATCAAACCCTGCGCCGGCCGTGGGGGGGCGGCTTCATTCACACGTGCACATATATCGCAAAAAGACGGGAAAACCGGCCGTTTCGAGAAGGTCCCATAAACTCAGAATCTTTCCGGAGACCGATTGTGTCAAAGCTTTCAAAGCCGACAGGTTTCAGATGAGCAGCACAAGTGGGTTTTCCCCCCTTTTGGGGTCAGTAAGGGTTACTTGAGGGGTAGGAGTTCACACGGATTTCACCGGCTGCTCTGCATCTACACAGCGAACGCCCTGGGTCCCTGGACCCGCAGTTGTTTCAATCTGTTAGCAAGGAGTGACTGTGACTGGTTATTTAAATGTTACCTCGCATATATGAACGATTATTTGAACAATTCAAATTCAAACTTTTTGAGAACGTTTTGCGCGACATATTATAAAAAATGCAAAAAATCCAAATGGACCCTGAATAGCAGCCGCGTACAGAATCTGCTTTAATACAGTTTATTATAACATAATGCCGATGGTACCCAACAAATCAGCTGTGTACTGTGAATATGAACACAGTTTTTCTCTGTATTTATACATTTTTAATTCACTCCTCCCTCACTATCAATAACCGCTGGGCCTCCAGTCTCCCCCAGGCTTCTTCTGAATTCCAGAAACATCGAAATTGCTTCAGGTTCCCATCTCACCCCCTCAATTCTGCTCAGCAGTGACTCTGAATTAGTACTTTTTCTTAACACTCTTTCAAACAAAACTGCAGACATTGTCCCGCGTTGGGGGGCCGGGAGATAAGGACTGTTTCCGTTTTCTCATTATCAGAGCTTCAGACGGGGAAGGACGTCACAGCAGGATTTCTCACTCATGAACTGTATTATGGTCTTTGTGATACAGTTTCCGCTCCAATATTTCCCCCGCGTGAGATGTTCGGAAAGCGCTGGATTTCTGAGCGTTTTTGCTTTGTCTGTCGTACTGGAACAAATCGCAGCTGCGATGTTCTACGTGTCACATTCTGAACTTTGATCGCCTGATCTGCCGTCAAAGGCAGGAAAACCCGAAGGCGGGTATCAGCAGGCCTCCCCAGACAAGCGGAAAGTCTTTTTGCTGTAATTAAACACATTCGGTGTGAATCAGTTATAATAAAGACTGCGTGTGGATGTGAATAAAGGCTTATTTGAGTCAAATAACCACAGGAACATGGGAAAAACACACACATTTCACACAGGCTGAGCTGGATTCCAAAATGCATTTAAACATGGTCTCTGAGGCCTGTTGCTTCCACTGTGCGTAATTTAATGAAAAAATGTAATGCTGCTACAAGTTCATTTTTAGTAGAAAAGAAAGTGTTATTGGTTGCAGGAAACATGCATATTAAACGGGCAGTTTTAGTTTTGAAAGCTCACGCCCTGTAAGGAAAGATACTGGATGGATGCTGTGTGAGTCGTTCAGCAAAAGAAGAAATGATGCTGGCGAAGGAGAAGCTCTGTTAGACGGGGGTGAGGAGATGTTAAAATTTCCCAAGCAAACCACGTTACAGCACAGGGTCAGGGGGGCTTTTCCGGCACCAGAGACACACCGACGAGTCCTTAAGATGTCAGAAGAATGGTGTAAGACTTTATAATCGAAGGCACCTTTGAAAAACCGTGGAAAGCAGAACTGACGTCCACTGGCTGCTTCTTCACTCATCTGATGTCCTCGGGACGCGACGGTGGATTTTGAAAAGTCACGTACGGCTGGAGAGAAACGTGGGAAATCCACAATAACGTGACACAAATGGCTCGCGAGAATAAATATTCATTTTCATCGGTGGTCAAAGGGCACGACAGGTGCTGGTCGTCTTGAGAGGCAGACGCCTCGAAAAGCCGCGATTGCAGAAGAGCTGCGCCAGCAGAGGGATGGTGGGGGGAGGGAACCCACCGGGGGGCAGACGTGACACCCCTAAACCCGGGATCCCCAGGCGGCTCCTCGCACATGTCCTCCTCGGCCGCGATGTTCTCGCTAATGCTGGGCTGCTGGGCGGCTCGACAGGTTGACTTGTACGGTTGCAGGTTCGAGTCCCTCTTTTGATATCTCTGTGAGCAAGGAACCTGTGCGGCTCTGTTCAGGAGACACACGCTGAGCAGAATTATTGACTAACCAGCAAACACCGAGGGAATAAGGGCAGAGGGAGGTTCGGGCCGCGCCGGGCGGACGAGGCCATGTGGTCGTGCGGGTCCCACAGCATCACAGCCATTGCCACGGGTTACCGCGTCCGGAGGCAACGACGCACACGAGCCGCAGTCCTCCGGAAAACGGACACAAACAAAGCACGACATGCAACATGTTCGCGATACGTCCCCGCGCATTAACTGATCATTTACTGCTCCTTCCCCAGTTAGTTTAGCACCAGTAAAGCGCTTTTGCGAGAAGGTTTAAGGCAGTATTCACTGAAGAGCGACCGCTAACAGCTAAAGCCCTGCAAAACGAAATCTGCAGGACGTGTGGAATTTACCTAAATAGTGTATATAGTGAGTAAATGTTAATCATTTGGACTGAACGCCTCTGAAAACGTTAACAATCGGGGCTGGAATGGTGCTGCACAAAAAGAAATGATGAGGAATTATGTGACTCTGCTGGACTGACACAGCACATGAAGGTCCCTGTCAGGAGAAGGATGTCGTCATGTTCTGTTCAAGCGAGATGTGATTCTGCTGCAGCTTCGGAGGACCAACGGGGAAGCAGTAATGCTGAGTGATGCTCTCCGTCGGACCCCCACCCATGGACTCTTATTCCCTCTCGCGGTTTCTCTCCACTCCGTCACATCAAGGGAGTCTGTTTTATAGGCAGGTTTCATTGAAATCAGTTCATGTTTCTCAAAAATTTCCAAAACACTTCGGCGGTCAGCTGATGAAGGATTCAACCCAACACCATTCTGCCGTGACGGCGACTTCCAGGGATAGACGTTGAAAACGACCTGGGCGGTTGCTTCCTTCAAACAGGTGAAAATCACAGCACCGCGATGCTGCCGTTTGTACCGACGTGGCCACGAGGGAGGTGATTGTGTTTATCTTTTATTTATTCAGATTTTTGTCTTTAACCTACATTTCTATTATCATTTTGTCACTCAACCTCTAAATTTTCTGTCCCCGGTTGCGTGTGGATCTGAGGGCCTTCGTTCCGGGCTCCCTGGGTACCTGCTGCATCAGGGTGTCCGACTATAGGTGACACTTCGGTCTTGACACCTGTTGTGAAGCCTTTTTAAAGAAGCGTCAGATGTGACCTATTACTTCTCGTACTCAGAAATATTATGTTGTTTATGCTGCCCCAAGAACCAAAGAGAAAACAAGCCATCTGCAGAGAAATGTGAGCAAGCAGGTGGCCATCGTGTGAAACGGGCAGGAAGGAGCCAATATGAGTCCACAGGGTACCAGCGCTGGCGGCTACTTCAATGCTCCACTCGGGGGGGGGGGGGGGGGG